>JANHAO010000201.1:0-48363 GCA_026873985.1 Saraca asoca
CTATGATTAAACTAACCATTTTCATATTGAATTGTTATGGAAAATGCTTTGGCTGGTAATTGTATTTTTATATATGTTGCTTACCTGAATATGTATTTTCATGCTATATGATATATTTTGAGGAATGATTGAAACACTGGATCCATTGAAAATCCTTTGATAATCCAATGGTACATGTGATTAGCCTATGTGGCTTATGTGATTAGCCTATGTGGCTCTTATGGATAGCCTGTGTGGCTTTTGTGATTGGCCTATGTGACATATGTGGTTAGGTTGTGTGGCTCATGAGATTAGCCTATGTGGCTTATGTGATTAGCTTGTGTGGCTGGGACATGTTTATACTATTGAGATGACCATTTGGAATTTTCCTTGGATTCCAGTTGAGTATTTATGATAAAAGTCATGTTCCCGCTTTATTCCATTGATATGTGATCAAATTACATCATTCTTTGGATGCACATCTAGATCCCTATCAATGATAGAGTATGTCATTAGTTTTTGCTCATTATTTCCATAAAGGAAAAGAAACTATTTTACGTGGACACTGGCCCTAGTCTATGAACTTAAAAGGGCAAACATGAGATCATTATGAAGATGGAAACATAATAATTTATTGAATTAAAACCTAATCTGAACTTTTGTCTATGCATGTCTACATAATTCTCTAATTTCAATTGGTTATACCATCTTATTTATGACCTATGATACCATCTTATTTATGACTTATGCGTTGCACTTTGATAAGAGAGAGAGAGAGAGAGATTTAAATCCATAACTTACAATGAGGCAAGCACATTTATTTATATTGAAAAATATATACAAGAAGTAAGGTTACAATAGGCTCATGACTTGTTGACTTATTTAAGCTCATAACTTAACTAACCTATTTACTAAAACTCCTCCTTAAGCTAAAGCATAGATATCAAACATATCCAACTTGTTACAAATGTCATCAACATGTTTTCCCATAACTATTTTGTTAAATAAATCAGTAAGTTGTTCCCTAATTCTAATATGCCTAATATCAGTACCCTTTCCCTAGAGTTTCTATTTAGCAAAATGACAATCAACCTTTATATGCTTTGTTTGCTCATGAAAAATTAGATTTGTAGCAATATGAGTGGTAGCTCAATTATCACATTATAACTGCATAGTTCTAGAAGATTCAACCACAAGATGACTAAAAAGATAAGAAATCCACACAAGCACAAATGTAACATGAACTATAGCCCGATATTCAGATTCTGCACCTAATCAAGACACTATTTATGTAAATGCCCTAAAGATAGTCAGTAGTAATGGCATAGATGTTAATATTGATGCTGTTGACAGTGGATTTCGGTTAAACCCAAATCCGGCCAACAAAGAGGGTTCTTTTAGGACCTAAGTTGTTTCCTGGTTGTTGAGGTGATAGAAAAGTGCTGAATAGCTAGAGGAAGGAGGAGAAGAACGAAACACATAGAGGTTTAATATGGTTTGGCTAAATTTAGACGGTACTGGACCTTAGGTCCACAGAGATGTTTTTATTAATTTGAAGGAGTGTTTACAGAGTGTTAGCTATGGTTACCAGCAGAATTTTTGCTAGTGTTCTCTTCTATTCCTTTCTTTTCTACAATGACTCTAGCCCCCTATTTATAGAAGTATGGAAGGCTACAAATAGGACTAAATAAACTATACACCTGTTACATTAAATATTAAATGTACAAGACTGCCTAAGGTACTATAGACTGGCCTCTGTATGTTACTTTATGTGTATGGGGCCTGATGGACACATTTTGCAAAATGATGGTGCAAGTTGTTTGTTGGCCTTATGCTTGACCTTAGTAAGCTTCTAGCTGGGTGAGACTTCATCTTAGCAAGCTAGAGCTCGTGCGCTAGGGCTACTATTGGTTCGCAACCTCAAGCTCGTTCAACCAGTGAGCTTAGATCCTTAGTAAGTTGAGGTCTTTTGTGTAGTGACCTCACGATCTAGCGAACTCATTCCTTTGTCAGACTCGACTCCTTCTGGGCTTTTGCTAGCCCACTTCACAGTTCTAGATTCTATTGATAACACTAGCCCCCTAACTCTCAGTTCATTTTACAGACTGTGACTTAAACTTCTACTGGCAAAAACTCATGTTGTTGTGATACACCGTAACTCTAGCCTTTATCTCGCGCACTTGCTTTCCTTTGTGAGGAGCAACTTCAACGAACTGGGGCCTTGCGAGACTCAAGAGGCTGTATGGATAAGTTTTTGTTGTTGGACCCTTATTCGGCCCATTCTAGGTCCACAATAGGAAGATATTTTTAATCTAAGCCATGAATGTCAGTGCAGTCAAAGCCTGCCATTTCATTTTTCCAGACAATACGCGTCTTGCAGTCATTAGTGCACCAGCCTCATTTTCTTTAAAGTCATTAAATCAGAGTGGTTGGGGGATTCCTTCTGGATCCTTTGGCAAGATCAGGTTAAGTCTATTTAAAGCATGGGGAGTCCTCTTCTTCTTTCAGAGAGTGACCGAATGGAAGTTTCAGATAAACCTCCTAATTTCCTAATATTCTACCTTCCAATGAGGCATGTATGGTCTGCTGTATAAGAAGTTTTGAAGTTAATAGTTCTCCTATAATGTGGAGAGATCTCATATGGATCTCAGATTATGTCCTCACAGTTGTGAAGTTTCTCTTTTTCATCTGTTCCGATGATCTTTTCTGGACTTCCCGATCTCGAGAGTGAAGCTGAAGAAAAGCTTGCTACTGAGGAAAGGGACTGGAAGAAGAAAGTTGAGGACTTAAGCAAGCTTGCGAGTTTTCAACCAGTAGGGAGGTTCATCTCTTAGTGGCTAGCCCTCTGATTGGTGGGATCTTTCCCTTTGTGTAGCTTTCTTTCTTCCAAAAGAACTGACTATAGCTTTCTATGATTTGTTTTTGACTCTTTTTGATGTAAATGTACCTCGCTGAGGCTTTTTAATGAATAAAATTTTCTTCTTTTTTCTTCAAGTATTTGGTTGTTTGTCCTACAATTCTTAAATGATAAATGTTAATTCTGCACATAAGAATAATTAAATAGCCAATCGGCAATGCTTTTTAATCGGAAGACAAATTTAGGCTAAATATATTAAAAGTGAGCAATATATGGCTAGGCCGTATGGCACTAAAGCTTATGGTCGCATGAGAGTTGTGAAATTTTGATCGCATGAGAGATATGAAATTTAGGTCGCACAAGAGCTATGAAATTTAGGTCGTATGCATACTGTGGCTAAGAAAGTTGCTTGTATACATGGTAAGATTGCTACGTGCATGCAGTGGCTAAGAAAGTTACTCGCATGCACGAACTTTGGATTGCACATATGTAGTGGCTAAGAAAGTGGCTCGCATATATGGTAAGATTGCAATGTATGGTGGCTAAGAAAGCGGCTCGTACATACGGTAAGGTCATTGCGAACACACAGTGGCGAAGAAAATGGCTTGTATGCATAAGCTAAAGATCACATGCACACGGTGGCTAAAAAAATTACTCATATGTATGGTAAGATCACAACGTACGGTGGCTAAGAAAGTAGCTCATACGTGCGGTAAGGTCACTGCACACACACGGTGGCTAAGAAAGTGGCTCATATGTGCGAGCTTTAAGTTGCATGCATAAAGTGGCTAAGAAATTGGCTCGTATGCATGACTGATGATGGTATGCATATGGTGGCTAAAAAAGTAACTTGTATGCACAGTAAGGTCACTGCATGCATGCAATGGCTAAGAAAGTTACTCACATGCACTACATGCATGGGCTTTAGATCAAATGAAAGCTGCAAAAACTTGATTGCATGAGTGCAAAATCGAGAAGTAGGCCATGATAGTGTGATGTCTTACTGGTCGCATTAATGTGACACTCAATCACAACTTGAGACTCAGTTTGTGAAGTATGCACTTCTCAAGATCTTAACACCAAGTCAAATGTTTTCCATAATTTTTAGAAAAATCTACATGGACCAACCTACACAAAATTTAGGCCACTTTCGCATATCACATTACAAGCTCCATATATGATTCTTACTACAGTCGGCTGCTTCTGCTCGGGGTCCCACTGAAGCCAGGGAGGCTGCTGTGCTATAGGCCACAATACGTACTCCCTCAAGTACCCTTTCTTGATCAGATCCTCAATGGCATCTCTGAGAGTTTGGCAATCTGAAGTGTTATGTCCCACTTTATTGTGATATGCATAAAACTTATTAGTATTTCTGCCTACACGAGGTGCCTGCAAGGGAGCGGGAGTCCCCAAAGTCTTTTCTACTTCTTTTTGCTGCATAAATCTTATCGAGAGTATCTGATAAGATGCTATAGTGCTCATGATAAACCAATTACTGAGGTCACTTGGCCTTGGCCCTTGTTGCAAACTGAGGGTTGGAGCCGCTCTTTGTGTCCTCACAACTATTCCTCTTCTTACTTTGGCTTAGGTCATCTAGTTCGAGCTTCTTTGAACCAAATGTCTCCTCCCACCTTATTTGCTTGGCAGCACGATCGTAGAACTCTCCTACATCTACTACTGGGGATTTGTATATACTTTTATGGAGCTTTCCATCTTTGGAAAGCCCAGTAGATATTGCCATTAAAATGCATTCATCAGACGAGCTTTCCACTTTGTTAATCTTGTACCTAAACCGAGCAATGTAGTCTTTCAAAGACTCATGCTTGTGCTAACAGAGTGTGGTGAGATGGTAGAGGGTACAAGTTACCTCTTCAGTGCCCTATAGTGGTAGAGAAATTTTTCCTGACATTCCTCCTAGCTATTAATACTACGGGCTAGAAGGTTCTTGAACCAGTCTCAGGAGGTGTCTCCCAATGTTATGGGAAAGACAAAGACACTTGGTTAGAGGATTACTTGTTCGAAGATCTATCTAATCATTGAACATGTCCAGGTGATTACATGGGTTGCTATCTCCATTGTACAGTGGGAAGGTAAGAATTTTGAGCTTCTTGGGGAGGGACTTTATTTTGATCTTCCTAGAAAAGGAAGTTCATTCCTTGGTGTGACTCTGATCACCTCAAGCTTGGGAGTGTGCCTCTAGTTGCTTCATCCTTTGGAACAACTCTTCCACTAACAATAGTAATCCTTTGAACTTCTGACTGGAATCCTAGAGGCTTTTCGTATCCTTCTCATCATACGAGTGACGACCTAAAACATGCTCACGAGTGTGATGACTTCAGCCTATCATTGTGTAGCTTGAGTTTATGCTTAGGTTAGCATTTGGAATGCCTCAGCCATTCTCCTCATCGAACCCTCAAATGCTTCCTGGTACTAGCATCATGCTTAGAATTCGTTGGTCTCAAGGACAGTGATAGTGAGTTAGCAGTGAACTAGGGAGGCGAAACCATTAGAAGTTCTGGCAGTAGAGGAGCTTGTAGTGTGACCTTCTAATTGGTTATTGGAGGCACTGGACTTCCTGACAGCTTTTCCACTGGCCATTATGGCTACACAAAATTAACCAAAGAAATAGAGAAACAACTAGATAATAGAATGGTCCCACCGGGCGTGCCAAGATATTGACAATGGATCTTGATTTAACCTAAATCTGGCTAACAAAGGGGGTTCTTTTAGGACCTAAGCTGTTTCCCAGTTGTTAAGGCGATAGGAAGGTGGTAAATAGTTAAAGGAAGGAGGAGAAAAATGAAACACATAGAAGTTTAATGTGATTTAGCTAAATCTAAATAGCATTAGACCCTACATCTACAGAGATGTTTTTATTAATTTGAAGGAGTATTTACAGAGTGTTGGCTATGGTTACCAGCAAAATTTTTGCTAGTGTTCTCTTCTGTTCCTTTCTTTTCTACAATGGCTTTAGCCTCCCATTTATAGAAGCATAGAGGGGTACAAATGGAACTAAATAAACTATATATCTATTACATCAAATATTAAATGTACAAGACTGTTTAGGACACTATAGACTGGCCTCTGCAGGTTACTTTCTGTGTGTGGGGCCCAATGGCTGCATTTTACAAAATGACGGTGTAAGTTGTTTGTTGGCCTTATGCTCAACCTCTACGAGCTTCTGGCTAAGTGAGACTTCATCCTAGCGAGCTAGAGCTCATGTGCTAAGGTTACTACTGATCCATGACCTTAAGCTCGTTCAGCCAACGAGCTCAAGTCCTTAGCGAGTTGAGGTCCTTTGCACAACAACCTCACAATCCAACGAACTCTTTCCTTTGTCAGACTCAGCTCCTTTTGGGCTTTTCCTAGCTCACTTCATAGTGCCAGATTCTACTGATAACAGATGCCATAGAAACAATCAATCATAATAACATAGAAACTACATATCTTAGCATATTTAATGAATATAATATTTTGACCTATTTATCAATTTAGTTGTAATATATATTTTGATTGATATATATACTATCTTGGACAAAGTTCTTGAAATATAATTTTATATAAACTAATTACAATTGGGATTGTAATTATGAGATGATTATTGTATATAATTGTATTTCAATATATCTTTGGTTGTTAAATTATCAACAAAATAGGATATCAATAATTTATAAGTAAACTAGTATATGTCATCTTACATTTTTCTAGAAGAACATAGTTATCTCATACAATATAGATTTGTTGATATCTAGACAAGACACATGGATATATGTCATGGAACATATGATTGAATTTTCCCTCTATGAAAAATCATATGTAATGTATAGATGTGTACCGTATATATGGAGTTATGTACTTTAATATTATTCTAGACTTGTACTTTTTAAAAGTATGTACAAATAATCATTGGATGCACCATGAAATTCATGAAGGAAGTGATTAATTAAGAAAGAATTCATCCTCTTTGATAACAAGGAAAGATATTCAAAAGATGTTTGATGCTTATACTATGATAAAAATCATGGGTCTATGTATTTATACATACATAAAAGGAGTTCTATGTATAATCAATTGTGAGATAGCACATAATTAAACATGCACATATAATTGGAAGTTTAAATTAGGGTTAACACTTGAACTATACCCTAAGTCCAATTTAAATATCAAGAGATGAAAGGATTGAATTACACATTAACACCATGTCACGAAATATTTTGATTTGCATAATCATCTAATATATGTTATGCATGCATGTGACTTATATTGTGGTATAAATAGGATGCATACATGACATAGGCTAGTTAATGTATGTGTGAACATAGACTAGCAAATGTTTGCATAGCATAATAAGCCCTTAACTAATTGAAAGATCTTTCACTAATTCAAGTTGCATGTTAATGGCCGACCATCAAAAAAAATGATAACCAAAGATCGATTCATGATAACTTGTTAGCCTCTGTCAAGGTTCCGCTATGTCTTTCATGTTATTATTAGAATATTCTTGTTTAATAATTTCAAATTAACAAATATGTATACCCATCGTCATGACTATATAATGTTTGGGTATGATCAGGTTTCGCTTTGAACATTATAAATAAAAGGTTGTTAATAATGTTTGATGTGATGGATAATAAATTATAAAGAGTTGTCAACCTAATGATTATGATTTACATTGAGATGCAATTCATAAGTTAAGTTGTCTACTTAGTCTAATTTATTTGATATCCTTGGCCTCCATCAAGGTCAAATAAATTAAATCAGGATCCTAGCTCACCAAGATTATCAACTAATGTGATGATCCGATTCTAAAATAGAGGGTCATCAGAATTGAAGAATATAGTGGGAGCTCACTTTATTAAAGCCATATAAAATTAAACATTAAGCTTAGATATTAGTATGATCTATTCTTAATGAAGGTTGTTAAAATGATGAATAATATCTTCTTAAGAAACATACTTACTAATAATAAGCTAACCAGCTTAAATTATATGGATTGATTAAGAAACTTGAAGATCATCCTTAAGTAAGAAAAGATAGTCTATGTTTTGAGAAGAAACCTTTCGTATCTCTATTTGAAGGTTCAAATAAGTGTATAAGTTTTAACTTTGCTACTCACAAGAAATATCTAGAAGATGTCGAACAAATAGCATACATGATGCTAGCCTCAATGTCTCCTAAAATGATTATGCATTTGTTAAAGTTATGCAAAAGCATGCTCATATTGAAAAATGAAGTATTTCGTGCACTATTTAACTGCAAGATGGTCGAGGAATCATCTATTGTAACTTATGTGCTAAAGATAATTAGGCTGATAGAGAGGTTGGCCTAACTTGACCATGTGATTGATAATAATCATGTAGTGAACATCATACGATATTCCCTTCCTAAGTTATATGGGTAATTTGTCATGAATTTCTTCATGAATAAGATTGAAGTCTCTTTTATAGAGTTATTTAATATGCTTAAAACTACTGAAATGAATTACAAGTAGGAATAGTTTGTACCAATGGTTACTACCTCTTCTAAGCCCAAAAAGAAAAAGAAGAAGAAGCCCAAGAAGAGGTTTAAGGCTAAGGCTAAGAAATTTGAAGAAGTTGTATAGAAAAAAAGGGCAAATAGAAGGCTCCCAAAGGCATATGCTACCATTGTGAAGTAGAAGGCCATTAGAGGCCAAATTGTAAAGTTTGTCTCAAGACCATGAAAAAAAAGAGCTTAGAGAAGCTTTAACTTCAACTAAAAATATCCTTTTGATAGATATAAACTCATCTTATTACTTTGCTGATTCTTAGGTATTAGATCTCAATTATGACTCACACATTCATAATAATGTGTAGACACTATGAAACAATAGAAAGTTACAAAAAGGTGAAGTGGACCTAATCATTGGGAATAGAGTAAAAGTTTCTGCTATTAGCAAAGGAACCTACCTTTTAGAATTATCTATGAGCTTAATTCTATAACTAAATAATTGTTATTACATTTCTACAATTTCTAAGAATATTATTTCCATCTCTTGTTTAGACAAAAAAGGATTTGTTTTTACATTTAAGAATAAGAGTTATTCTTTTTCACATGGTAACATGTTTTATGGTACTAGAAACTTGTTAATGGATTGTCTATTCTAGAACTAAGACTAAAAAATCTTAACTAGCAAATATAAAACCAAATTTTAATGAATCCATAAATCCATCTTATCTTTGACATTGTGGAGTTAGACATATTAATGAAACTAGAATCACAAAGTTGTAGTTGGATCCATTTAATTATGAATCATATGAAACCTATGAATCATATCTTATTAGGAAAATGACTAAGAAATCCTTTACCAAAAAAAGTGAATGTGCCAAAGAAGTGCTAGATTTGATACATGGTGATGTATGTAGTTCAATGACTACTCTGTCAAAAGATGAATCTTCCTTCTTCATCACCTTTATCTATGACTATTCTAAGTTTGTGCATATGTATTTGATAAAATATAAGTCTAAAGCCTTTGAAAATTTTAAAGAATTCAAAAGTGAAGTAGAGAAACAAACTGGAAAAAATATCAAGACACTTAGATCTAATCAAGGTGAAGAATACTTAGACCATGAATTTATGGATTATTTAAAGGAGTTTAGGATTCTTTCACAATGGACTCTATATGTAATGCCATAAATAAATGGTGTTTCAAAAAGGAAAAACCATTCTTTGCTTGACATGATATGGTCCATGATGAACTTCACAACCTTAACAATCTCTTTCTAGAGCCATAGTTTAGAAATTGTTATATATATCCTTAACTGTGTCCAATTAAAGTCTATTGATAAGACACCATATGAGCTATAGTTCAAGAAGAAACCAAATATTTCACATTTGAAGATTTAGGATGTTCTGTTTATGTGACGTGAATGATCACCAATAAGTTAGGATCTAAGTGTGATAAATGTTTATTCATAAGGTACCCTATGAAAACTAGGGGTTACTACTTTTTACCACCCTATTGAGACAAAGGTGTTTATCTCAACAAATGCTACCTTTTTGGAAAATAAATTTATCCTTGAAAGATTAGTGGGAGTAAGGATAAGCTGATCAAGTATCTCAAAAGGTTTAGATAAATAATCAAGCTCAAAGTACACTTACACTCTTGATATCTAGTAAGGAACATCATGAATCTGAAAGACATGGTTTTCTCTTCACATAAGTGAACTGCATAACAATTGTCCAAGACAATAAACCTAATAGTTACCAGGAAATAATATTAGATATTAATTCCTTGAAGTGGCAAGACATCATGAAAATCTAAAATGGATTCAATGCATGTAAACCAAGTATGGGACATAGTCACTTCACCTGAAGGGATAAAACCTGTAGAGCGTAAGTGGGTCTTAAAGAGAAAGACAGATACTGATGGCAAAGTACAAACCTACAAGGCTAGGTTGGTGGTAAAAGATTATAAGCAAGTACAAAGTATTGACTATGAAGAAGCCTTTTTATTAGTTGCCATGTTGAAATCCATTAGGATTTTACTTGTAATAGCTGCATACCATGACTATTATATTTAGTAAATGGATGTCAAAATCATTTTCCTTAAAGGAAACTTGAAAGATGATATATATATGATATAACTTGAAGGCTTTGTCTCTAAAACTGAACCTCACAAGGTATGCAAGCTACAAAGGTCCATATATGGACTAAATTAAGCATCATGGAGTTAGAACATCCACTTTGATGAAACAATTAAATCATTTGACTTCATCAAGAATGTTGATGAACCATTTGTGTATAAGAAAGCTAGTGGGAATGTAGTCATCTTCCTATAATTGTATGTAGGTGACATATTGCTTATAAGAAACAACATTCCCATGTTACAATTTGTCAAGTTATGGATGTCTAAAACATTCTCCATGAAGGATTTAGGAGAAAAGGTTTAGCATAGATGGATCTACCATACCTCATGGTGTTCACTAGTCTAGGAAAGAAAGTCCTAAGATAGAAGATGAATGGAAAAGCATGAACGAAATTCCCTATACATCAAAAATAGGATCAATCATGTATGTCATGTTATGTGTATGACCAGATGTCTTCTATACATTAAGTGTCACTAGCAAATATTAGGTCAATAGAAATGAAAGTCATTGAAATGCAATGAAGACCATCCTTAAGTACATAAGAAGAATAAAGGATGTGTTCTTAATATATGGAAGAGAATCAGAAGTCACAAAGATGGAAATTTTCAGTTAGATTTAGATTATTACAAATCACAGTTAGGATTTGTATTCACTCTTAGTGGAGGTGCTATATATTAGAAAAATTCCAAGTAAGATACCATAGTTTATTTTACAGCCAAAGTTGAATACCTTGCTACTTTCAAAGTAGCAAAGAAAGTTGTTTAGATAAAGAAGTTCATCACATGAACTCAGTGTAGCTCTTAACATTGTTAATCTAATAAAAAAATTATCGTGATTACAATGAAACCATATCATAATCTAAGGAACCAAGGTCCCATCAAAGTTCTAAACATGTCATGAGGTGTTATCATTTTATTAGAGAGATTATAAAGTGTGATGAAATAAAAATAAAATGGATTTTCATAAACGACAATATAGTCGATCCCCTCACTAAACCTCTATCCCTACAGGAGCTTGATCGTCATTTATAAAGAATCAGATTGGCTTTAGATCAAGTGGAAGATTTTAGTAGAGATTCCTTAGAGACAATTAGTCATAATGGAATAAAAACTAATATCTTAGCATATTTCATAAATACAATATTTTGGCCTTTTTATTAATTTAGTTTTAATATATATATATATATATGTTTTGATATATGTATATTATATTAGATAAAGTTCTTGAAATATAATTGCATATAAATTAATTACAATTGGAATTGTAATTATGAGATGATTTATACATATAATTATACTTCTAAATATCCTTGGTTGTTGATTTATTGAGAAAATAGGATATCAATAATTCATGAGTAATCCAGCATATGTCATCTTACATTTTTCTAGAAAAATATAGTAATCTCATATACTATAACTATGTTAATATCTAGATGATATATGGGTATATGTTATGAAATATATGACTAGATTAATCCACCATGAGAAACCATATAGAATGTTATGATATGTCAATGGACTTCTCATGTGAAAGATGATATAAATGATCCTTAGACTAGAGGTCAACACAGTACCTTATGCATAGAGTTGTATACTTTGATATTATTCTAGACTTGCACTCTTAAAGAGTAGGTTCAAATAATCATTAAGTGCACCACCAAATATATAATGGTAGTGATAGATCAAGAAAGAATTCATCCTCCTTGGTAATAAAGAAAGATATTCAAAAGATTTTTAATAATTGTTCTATAATTTAAATCATAGGTCTATGTATTGATACATATCTAAAATGAGTTTTATATATAATGAATTATAAGATAACACATAATCAAACATGCACCTATAATTGGACATTCAAATTAGGGTTGACACTTCCACAAATCTATTATTGGCATTTAGGTGATCATGATACTTTGCTAGAAGTCAATCATGATCTTTGAATTTATTTGAATATTTTAGGAAAATTGTGTTTGAATTAAAAAGAGATTTAATTTAATTATGTTTGTAAAAGCTTATAAATAAATTCATTACCAATAGGCATGGAAACCAAATGGATCACACACAATAGAACTTCTTTGATCCAAAGTCTAAGGGAAAAGTTAAAATACAAAATGTTTTGAATTCAAGTGTTAAATTAGTAAACATCTTAGAAATTTAAAATAATTAATTAAGTATTATAAAATAGTTAGAAGTTTTAATTAATCAATAGTTTAATAATTCTAATAAAGATTACAATTATTAAATATTAACAATTTTCTAATATTGATATCTGAATATTGTAAACACATTTATATTAACTCCAAAAGAGATCATAAGTGGGGGAATGGTTCCTCACTTGGAAAGATATTTTGATTAATTAAAACAATTTGAGAATTATTGCATAAGAAAGTTTATAAGTTTCGGCTCATAATTTGGGCTTATTGGACACAAAAGGGGTGTGTGAAGGCTAATGAGTTTGGACCCATTGAGAAGTATAGACTCTTTAGGCCAATAAGGCAACAAATAAATCTAGAGTATAAACCCTAGCTTTGCAATCCATCCACTTGGAAAAGTGGACTAGCTCCCTACTCTTGTGCTCCAATCTTTTCTATTTAAATAAGAGAGATGTCAACCCTTTGTGATGAGAATGTGAACATAACATACCATCCCTAGCACATATGCTTTGTACCCAAATACTTTATCAGTGTGTTTCCTCTTCTCTTCTTCTTTTTTGCAATCAAACACTAATCGTAGTTGAGTAAATTTGTGATTCATTGAAGAGCTAGCACCTTTTAAACTAAGGAGTTAATTTTCCTACTCTACCTATTGTATGAATATTAGTGGAGGCTTTGAATCAAATTAGTTTGTGTAGATTACCATTGGTATTGGGGATCAAATCTAAAAGAATTGCTCAAAAACAATTCAGAAGACTTGATTATACAGCTTGTTGGAGAGTTCATGGAATTACTTAGAAATCAAACTTGGATTTAAAGACCAAAGATTCTGAAAACAACTATTGTGAATGTATAATTCAAATACTTACTTTTAAATTATTTGAATTATACAAATACTATATAAATTAATTTGCAAACATGATCCTAGTTTGGGAAAGATTTTAAAATTATGTTATGCATACTTGATGCTTATGATATATTTTCCCTAATAAACACAATAGTTTATTCTTACTTTTTCAGGATACAAGATTTCTATCAATAAACACATAATGTCGATAAGCAGATCTATGATCCATAAGACATCATACCTAGTTCGCATGAAAAATTCCTTCTACTTTTCATGGTTATTATTGTACAAGAATCTGTGCCCAAATGTCTTCTTAAGATATTTTAGGATGTGTATGATTGCATCCCAATGAGAGGTTCTTGGAGATTTCATGAACTGACTTACAATACTTACTAAGAAAGCAATGTCAAACCTACTAATAGTAAGGTAGTTCAATTTCCCCATTAACTATCTATATCATTTTGAATCTTCTAGTAATTTTCCATCTTTTAATTCAAGCTTAACATTTGGAATCATATGGATATCATATGGTTTGGCACCAAGTAAACCTATTTCATTCAAAAGATTAAGAACATATTTTCATTGTAACAAGAAATTTCCTTTTTATGTCAAGCAATCTCAATACCTAAGAAGTCCTAAAATACCCCTAGCTCCTTAGTTTGAAATTTGGTTTCAGGAAAAACTTTCAATTTCAAGATACTTAAGCTATCACTACCAGTAATTACAATATCATCTACATAGATAATCAAAAGAATACAACTCAAATCTAATTGTCTATAAAACATAGAATGATCATGATCACTTTTCTTCATCCCAAATTTCATTATCACATCACTAAATTTTTCAAATCAAGCCTGAAAAGATTATTTCAATCCATACAAAGATTTTTTTAACCAGCACACTTTTTTATACTAACCCTAAACATCAAAACCATGTGGTTGCTCCATATATATCTCCTTAGGTAAATCACAAGCCTAATTGTTAGAGGCAATAAGAGAAATAAATAAACAAATTAAACTAATCTTAGCAACTGGAGAAAAAGTTTTAGAATAATCTATGCCATAAGTCTAAGTATAGCCCTTGACCATTAAGCAAGCTTTCAATCAAGTAACAAAGCCATTCAGATCAACTTTCATAGTAAACACCTATTTGTGCTTAATAAGTTGCTTACCCTGTAGCAAAGGTACAACATCCTATGTCATATATGCCTTAAGAGTCACCATTTCTTTCACCATAGCATTATGCCAATTGTCATGAGAAAGTGCTTCTAAAACTGATTTAGGAACAGTGATAGAATCTAATGAGGCAATAAAGGATTCTAAAGAGATAGGTAAGGATGAATATGACACAAAGGTAGAGATAGAATAAGGGTGATCATGAGTACTTTTCTAAACATAACTATAAATACCTTTTCATTGAGTAATAGATAGATCAAGATCAAAGGGTATGAGAAAAGGATCTAAAGAGGAAGAAGCCAATAGGGCAGATGAAGCTGATAGGGGATCTGTAAAGGATGTTGCATCTAATGTCTCAACAGTGACAAAAGGATAAGCTATAGCCAATACCTACATTCTACAAGAATAAATATACTTAATAGAAGGGGTAATCAAATTTTAAATGAAAAGACCTGAAAGTCTGGAGAAATAGAATACACAAGAAAATGTTTGTTAATGGATTCAAATCCTGATATTGAACAAAGAGACTCAAAAGATCCAAAAAAATTGGAATAAACTTGAAGAAAGTAACATTAGAGGATACAAAATAATGACCCTCTTCAGGAAAATAACATTAATACCTTTTTTGAGTTCAAGAGTATCCAAGAAAGAAAAATTTCCAAGATCAAGGATCTAATTTAGAAACCTAAAAACAATGATCTTGAACAAAACAAGTGCAGCGAAAAATACATAAAGTGAGAGGAAACAATGACTAAGTAGAAAACAAAAGAGAGTAAGGCATCTGACCATCAAAAATTGAAAATAGCATGTGATTGATAAAAAATGAAAAAAAAAAAAAAAGCTATAGAAACCACATCTGCCTAGAACACCTTACGCACTTTCATTTGAAACAAGAAAGCATAGGCAACCCCCATTAAGTGATGATTTTTATCTTTCTACTACTCCATTTTTTTATAGAGTAACTATAAAAGATGTCTGATAAATTATATCATACTATGACAAATATGAAGAAAATTATGCTAAAAAATATTCTTTAGCATTATCATCTCACAAGTTGCATATAGATGTTTGAAATTGATTCTTAATTTTAACATGGAAGGCACAAAAGATAGCAAATAATTCTAATTGATTTTTCATTAAATAATGCCAGGAAACTCTTGAATAATCATCAACAAAAGTAACAAAGTAATGATAACTAGTTTTTGAAACAATTGGACAAGGACCCCAAACATGTGACTGTATTAACTCAAAAAAGGATGCAACTCATTTATTGACTCAAGAAACATAAGACCAACAATGCCGTTTTGCAAACTAATATGACTCATAATCTAAAGCAGAAATAGAACTCAAACTCAAACACAATTCTTTTAACCAAGTTAAGCATGGATGACCCAAATGGTAATGTAATTGATATAAAGTGACAATAGCAGCAGCAACAATTGGTTGAGGAAGTTTTTCATCAAGCACATGTAACCCACTAGAATTGTATCCCCAACTAAAAATCTTCTTTATCAAAAGATCTTGAAAAATATAATAACTAGTAAAAGGAAAACACTACAATTATGGGTATGTGTACATTGACTAATGATGAGCAAATTAAATGGGAACTTGGGAAGACACGAGACATTAGAGAAATATTAGGTGAAACATCTATTGTACCACTTTCAAAAACAAAAACAGTAAACCCATTTGCTAAAATAACATGAGAGACAAAGGATGTTTGAAAAAATAACAAAATATATGTATTGGCCATCATATGATCAGTAGCACTAAATTAATAACCCATCTAGAAGTGGAAATGGAAAGGCACACAATGGGATTACCTATCTAAAACATAGTAGCAATGGATTGGGAAGGTAGTAACTGCAAAAAGGCTTGAAATTGAATGTATCAAGCTTATTCATCTTTAGACATGGTTATGCTTCAAGTGAACTCATGTTTTTTTGTAGGAGTACTAGTGGTTAAAGGCCGAAGTATCCTTGATAAAAACTTATACCATAAATCACTAAAAAATTACCTAAAATGCCCAAAAAAAATAAAAAAAAAAACCACAAATGCAGTAAACAGACCACAAAACTAGCCACATAAGGAGGTTTATAAGCCACTAATGATGCCACCACTAGAAATACATCATCAAAAACACCATTACACACCACCACACACCATTAATCTTCTCTATGTATAGGCCTCACACGTACCCTGAACAAGGCATATGCAATGCACACACCACCTAGAGCTTATCTCCAAACCTCAAAATACCCTCCGGTCAACCTAGTTCTACCATCCAGCATTTCAAGCACACCAAACCCCTCCAAACAGAAGTGTTTTTGCCAAAAACTAACAAATACTAGCCATCAAAAAATTTGTATCTAGACACTAGATACTTTTCACGATACATACAATCTAGGATTGTTGCCAAATTGAAACCACCGTGACTTAACATTAAGAAAAAGACTAGAAAGAAGGAAGAGAAAAAGGCTAGGTTTTTGTTGATTAGACTAGAATGGGGAAAGAAGATATCTAGGGCTTTTATTTTTAGAAGGCTCTAAATACCATATTAAGAGAGAGAATTGTGAAGTCATACCTTACAATGAGATAGACACATCTATTTATATTGAAAAATATATAGAAGAAGTAAGGTTATAATAAGCCCATAGGCCCATGACTCATTGACCTATTTAGGCCCATAACTTTACTAACCTATTTACTAACATACATAAACTACCTTATCCTCCTTCTTACCCAGTAAGTGAAATTGATGGAAGGCATCTTAAAGGAGCATCTCAATCTCTTTGAAAACACTACATTGAGTGGTCCACCCATTGTACCTGTATGGTTTATTGTTACCCAATTTTACCCTAATGTGCACTCATAATAGGAATTCTAAAGCTTAGTAGCACTACAATATTCTTGTATCAAAAAACCCTGTGAAATAACAAGACCTAATAATAATATTTTTATTACTGCGCACTCATAAATCTTATATATTATTGTCACTATAAAATAAATAATTTTTGTTCACTCTGAAATCTACTAGAGTTACTCTTCATGAGTATTAAACACAAGACCTCATAGAGGAAATAAATGTCTTAACCTAGTTCTAGCATCCACCACTTCAAGCACACCAAACCCCTCTACACAAAAGTGCTTTTGCCAAAAACTGACAAATACTAGCCATCTAAAAATTTGTATCTAAATTTTGGACACTTTTCACCACACATACAATCTAAAATTGTTGCCAGATTGAAACCATTATGACTTATGGCATTAAGAAAAAGACTAGAAAGAAGGAAGAGAAGAAGGTTTGATTTTTGTTGATTATGCTACAATAGAGAAAGAAGATATCTAAGGTTTTTCATTTTAGGAGACTCTAGATATCATATTAAAAAAGAGAATCATGAAGTCATATCTTACAATGAGTCAGGCACATCTATTTATATTGAAAAATATGTTCATGAAGTAGAGTTACAATAGGCCCATAGGCCCATGACTCATTGACCTATTTAGGCCCATAACTTCACTAACCTATTTACTAACATACATTAACTAGCTTATCCTTCTTCTCACCTAGTAGGTGAAATTGATGGAAGGCATCTTAAAGGAGCATCTTAATCTCTTTAAAAACACTACATTGAGTGGCCCACTCATTGTGTTCATATAGCTTAGTTGCCCCATCTCGCCCTAATGTGCACACATAATAGAAATTCCATAACTTAATACCACTATAATATTCTCATACTAAAAAAATCCTGTGAAATAACAAGACCTAATAACAATATTATTGTGCACTCCTAAATCCTATATATTTTTGTCACCATAAAATGAATAAGTTTTGGCCACTCTAAAATCTACTAGAGTTGCTCTTCATGAGTATTGAACACAAGACCTTATACATGAAATAAATGCCTATACCACTAATACATACTTTCTTTTAATTTATAATGACCATTTGTTATATCTAAGTCATTATTTCTAATTTTGATTTCTTAATTTTTCAAGTCTACATATCTTTTCTCTTTTCCAAATAAACATTAGCATTTGAATTTTTCAGTAACTTGTGTCAAACATTTATATTTTATATAATATATCATTAAATAATTCTTATTTAATAAATATTATTGATATATATAATAAAAAATTTAAAATTTTGAAATAAAGTATCATTCTTATATTATAAATAATTATCAATATGTATTTATAAAAATTATATTAAAATTATATTTGATAATTTTAAAACACTGTTTTAAAATTTTTGTATAAATATAAAATAATATTGTTAACAATCAATATCATCACTAAAGCTTTTTTAGTTGATAACATACATACGTTCTCACTAAAAGTATAATATTTGTAACAACTAATGTTGCCACTAAAGCTTTTTTCAATGGCCCCATATTTATGTTATCACTAAAAATATATTTGTGACAACCAATAGTCACTAAAACTTTTTTAGTGTCAATATATTTATATCATCATTAAAATCATAATATTTGTGACAACTAATATTGTTACTAAAGCTTTTTTCAATGACAAGTGTCAACATATGTATCTTGTCACTGAAAACTTTTTGAGTAATGGTAATTGTTGTTACAAAAAACATACTGTTTTTCATCTAACTTAAAATTTTTGGTGGATACAAAATTTTTTTAGTGACAACTATTATGATCAAAAATAAAACTTGTCACTAAAAATTATTGTTTTTGTGACTATAAACAAACTTTATCATTAACATTGATGCTTTAGTGACAACAACAAAATATTATCATTAAAACATTACTTTCAATGACAAGAATAACACTAGTCATTGAATTTTTGTCACTAAAAATCAAATTTCTTGTAGAATCACCTCAATCCATCATCCATGGATACATATTCATCATCCATATTGGAAGAAGATAAAGCATAATGCACGTCAACATGATTAGTTATGCATTAGTATATTATGTTGTCTTGAAGACTTTTTCTTTCTTTAATGTCTTAGATTTGAACATAGGATGTTGCATGTATATATGTTGAGTAGCTTGTTTCTCTTTTAATAAATTTCATAGTTCCCTTTTGGCAATTGTATGAACAATTGGTGTTTCTGGGTAAAGATAGGCACAAGTTCTGTAATGTTTTAGTCCTATAGATTTTAGGTTTTGCTTCTTGTTAAAATTTGGGTGAAAAAATAAAAAATAGGAGCCAGAAAGCTTACAACTCAAGTGGCATCTAAGGTTTTGCTTTCTTTGCATCTCAAGTTCAAATCTAGATTCTTGTGTGCTTAATGGTTTAACCACTTCTAATATGAAAAAAAAAAGATAAAATGAGAAAACTAATACACTAATATGACTATTTGGAGACAACTGATGAACACAATTTATATATATATATATATATATTTTATATATGTTTATACTTAGTCGTTTCTCATATTTATGAATTAATTGGATGCTTGAATTGGATTTGTAATTTACTCAATTTTTGTGCTTAATTGAATTTATTCAGTAAATTTACATTATTTCAAGTTTTTAGGCATATCTTGAGTTTTAGATCTTGATTTTAGGTGATTTTTATGACTTTAGGAAGTTAAGAGAAATATCTAAAAATGTCACGAAGAGTCCTCAACCCAGTTAAGCTATTTTAGAAGTCAAAAGTCCATAAGCTAGAACAAAATGCTAACCTATGACCTAGAACCAGTTTTGGTATTTTTATTATAAGTAGAACTTTACCCATCATTTCAGTACAAATTCAAGCCCATAGGATAGGTAAGATCCATTCCTCTAACTTTTATGAATAGCATTAGGGTAAACTACACCATCCTAAGTGTTTAATTCTATTACAGGTTTGACTACCATGAAAAACTATCTTGGTTTTTAACCCATAACTTAAGCTAAAAATCAATATTTTATGCAAGGTTAAGGTTATTAGACTCCTAAGTGACTAAGACACATTTTATATGAAGGAATCCACATCCAATGAAACCTCCTTCCAACCCTAATCAACATCTCAATCACTAGGCAGTGCAATGAGCTTATAAATACTAAGCTGAGCCATAATTGTAATAATTTTTATATCATTTTTTGTATTGTCTCTGATTTTAGGAAGAGAGGAGCTCTACTAGGGTAAAACTTCAGCCGTAATTAGGTTTTCTTTTTTCCTCTTATTTCTCTGTTTATTTTTATAGTAATATGTAACTAAAATCTTATCTTAATTTAAGGGAATTTCTACATCATTTCTTTTATTGATTGTGAGACTTGCTTTGATTGTCAATTTATTCATAATTTAATTCTCTTGATTCTCTATTTTTACTATTTATAATTACTATAGATGATTGATTAAGGTCGCCAATTAATTAGTTATTTATTATGATTTACTAGTAGCTAAATTTCTATACGCAATTTCATTATTTGTGGCTATTAGGTTGTGGGGCAGCAATAGGATTTTGGTTATTAATTCTCTTAAAGAATTGAGGTTGATTAATTGGTTTGCTGTTAGGGTAAATTAATTAATTAAACTTGGTATTTTCAAAACTTAATGCTATTGATAAATTGGTTAGGGTGTTAGGCTTTAATTAATTTAGCAATAAGAGATAGTTGGGTGCTAGGCTTAGTTGGAAAAATTAGGAAGAAATTAATAAGGATTAACTTGATATTGGGATTAATTAGTTTCTTAGCTAAGTAGTTAAGGTAGGAATGAAACAATAATATCAAGAATCAATTACTGAATTAGTTGCAAGAGTCCTTTGGATTGAGCTTTTCTCCTTCGATTTTCCCTTTTTCTTATTTTTGTTTTGTTATGCATTCAACTTATATGTTTTAGTTCCTAGTCTAGATATCCAAACCCTATTTTATTACACTACAATTACATAGAAATCAATCTTCAGTCTCTATGGAATCGACCTAGACTCACCTTAGTTACTAGTTTAGATAGTTCGGCATTACTATTTTTACTTGTCTCATCAAACGTCAATAATAAATGTGAGTTTTATATAAATGAATGGCTTAGATTTAAAGAAAATGAGAAAGGCAGTCTCATTATGTCATTTTAATTAGTTGGCAAAAGAAGAGAATCTCAATCTGTTTATGTTGTGTATAAGATAAATTATTTGGCATATATGGTATAAGTTTAGGAGAAAACATTAGGTATTTATTATGGGTTTTTTTTCTAGTATGTTTGGCTAAATTTTTTAAATATTTGAGAATCAATTATGTCTTAAATTACAATTTGATCAGGAATTATGTGGAATTATTTTTTTATCATGACTTTTTGATCTATACAGTGATTTTCCCACTAGTAAATTAATTAAATAAATTCTCAAATAATGTTATTAAATATAAAAAAAATTATTAATAATTAATTGTTTAAAAATTAGTTTACTAACTATCAATTCCCTCATTGCTATATTAGACTTATAATTTATTATATAAAATTAATTATAAACCCATATCTGTATTAATTCACATATTATATTTAAATGAAATTACACATATCAAATATATGATTCACTTGTTATGAAGCATAGGCTTATAAGAATATCTCAAGTTTAGGTGGTGAGCAAGCCATGTCACCATTTTGACTGCATGGAAATGTTTGTGTATCATTAACCAAAATTGACCTTGCTCTCATGCATCAACTCTACAATGTTATTCAAATGAAAGCAAACACTTGGAACACCTAAGGAAGCAATATCTTATAGAACTTGGGACATTGAACTATTTTCCCTTTTACTTGTTGATTAGGGTCAAGAAAGGAAATAAGATTAGTTTAAATTAAATTTGATGGAGTATACAATAAATAAGACTGAATAAATCAAAATAAATAAAACAAATATTACTCTAATTTTCTAAATCATTTAAACATTTAGTGCAAAATTACAATTAGTATATGTTAGAATCTCCTATATTAGACCATCATAGTTTAATATTAAATTAGAATAAATAAATGTCATAACAATTAAATATGATTGATCAACTAATATGTGATCAGACTATTAGGCCTAACATGATATCTAGATCGATAGTGGACATTAACAGTGTGAGCGATGTAACTAGGCCTAGATGATGGGTCAATTAACCTAATATGATTATAGTAATACATGTCTCTACTTACACTCTAAATAGAGCTATAACTGCCCCATTGAGGATATATGATAGCTCTCTCTCCATTTCTCTGCTCAGGCATATGAGGAGTGGATCTAATATAGAGAATTTGTTTGCATGAATTTACATTGAAATACCAAGTGCACATATTTATTGAATTAATTTATTATCTTATATAAATTTATATGCTTTGTAACAAAATGTATAAATCTGGTTATTGCCTATTATTTTCTGTCAATTCTAATAATTGGTATTAAAGCCAATTTTTTTTTTTATGTTGCAAGGCTCAAATTTATGCAAATTTATTTTGAAATTTTTATACAATCAAATTGTTGATTATCCATTATTGATGAGACACATTAAGGAATTTTTTTTATATGAAACTTTTCTATCTTTTCTATATTATTGGTTTCATGAATTAATTACGAATTTTGTGAATTTCAAATGGAATCACAATTTGAATTAATTTAGTTTTTTTTTTGAAAAATTTGATTTCCTAAATTCAAAAAATTGAAAAGGATATTTTTTAAAATTTATTTATGATTTGATCTCAAGAGTATATAATGTGTAAAATATACAAATCAATTTGAACAAATACTGTTTAAAATTGAAATCTTTGAAATTCATGTTTTCGATTACCAAAAGATTGTTTTGTCGAAATTCAGCTTGATTATGGAAAATTTGTTCAAATTAATTCATGATTCTATAGTGTAATAATTAGACAAAGAAAAGCCCTCATTCAATTTCTAAAAATTCAAACATAAGTAGTATCAATTTTAAGAATTTTTCATTCAAGTAATCAAAGGGAGGTTCGGTGCTTTCTCATTAAAATTGCATAGATTTTTCATGATTTTCTGAAACTAAAAAAAGGGATTAGACTTAGAATTATTTGGGTAATTAAACCAACACAACAATTTATCAAAATTACTACTAGAATCTAAAAAAGTCAAAATGGGTCAAAGTTAGTTTTTTTATTAGACCTAATTAATATTGTCAAGTGTAGAAGATGGCACATGTGCTAGGCATGAAGCTCACACACAGTAAATGCACTTAATGTCCACGTGCCGCCATATTAGCAATGAATGATAGTGAAATTTATATCGCTGAGATCCACTCTTTAAGCTCTATTTATTGATAATTTTTTTTCAAGTTTTTTAGAAATAAAAATATTTTTTATTTTTTATTCAATTTATTTGAATAATTATTTGATATTATTTGTGCATAGAAATTTTATAATGTGTTTGCTACATATTGGACTATTATTTGTAATTTTTCTAAAATTTTTTGAAAAGAAAAATATTTTACGTAATTATTATCATATTTATTTGAGCATTAATTTCATATTGTTTGGATATGAAAATTTTACTGTATGATCCTTATATAGTATACTATTGTATGTATTTTTTTAACTGATTTAATGTTATTTGCATATTTAAATATTTTTTAGATTCTTATATATAATTTATAAAATTATGTAAAAATCAATTTTACTCATATTATGTCATAAAATTTTATATAATTGTGTACTCACTTATCATGAGACTAGTTGCATAAAATTTTGCTAAAATTAAATTTTAGAATTATATATTGGAGAATGCTATGTTAGTAATATCTATGCCTTATTGGTGTAATATTATTAACATAGTTTGTTTGTGATAATGTGAGTATTAGGATTGCTTCTTATGTTTTTAAAATTTGTAAATACTCTATCAGTGTTAGGTTTTATGAATGTAGCATTTAATCCTTATATTATATTATGAAGCTTTAAATGTCCTATCAGTGTTGGGTTTCATAATATAATATTGTTTGGAATTACACAATTATTGAGGAAATATTATAGCTTAACTACATTAAACATGCAATTTTGAAAATTTATGGTAAATTTCACATATTGTTATTTCTTCAATCTTTTGTTATCTATATAACATGATTACCATGAATACAGTAAATGAGACAAATTATAAGGACTGGGCAAAGTAGTAAATATCTAGATTGAATTACTAATATCATATTTGGTAATCACCAAATTTTGTATTTGGCATGGAGAAAGGAAAAGTCGAAGATAGACAATGACTCTATTATTGTGCAAGGCCTCTTCATGAAAAGTAAGCACACTTTGATAGAGTGCACTTGATGGTTGTGATGTACACGAAGGATAAGACTATCATGAAAGGCATTGATGACTGTCCAAATGCCAAAGTGTTTATAGATTTTATAGCTGATTAGTTCATAAAGTTCGATAAGGCCAAAAAGGATATTACCTCTCGTTGCTAGGTAATACTGTTTAAGATGATATTAGTGAAATTAGCAAGCATATCATGGAACTAGTATACAATTATAATTTCTTAAACAACATGAAAGTGCAATTAAAAAATAGTCATTTGATTTAACATATTGTGAAGTCTCTTCCAGTTCAAATTGATATTCTTAAGATATCATATCACACCCAAGAAGGTGAATAGAATTTCAATGAAATAACCTTGATAGGTAGTTAAGTGAAAGAGGACGTGAAGAATTGAAAAATCTCCATGCTCACTTTGTTTCGCATGGATTGAGTGCTGAGCATGGAAATTAGTCACACTCAAAAGAAACCTAATTTTGGAAAACAAGAAAGCTTATTTAAGTGTGTATCATAATAAATTAAGATATTTCACTGGCTCTAATAAAATGTTTCATCGATGGTTAGACAGACATTATAAGCGTTAAGAAATAAGAGAAAATCAAGTGATCAAAATTTGATAATTGGATTGAAAATGGTGGAAAAGTGCAACATGAGTATGTAGGAGTAGTTGTCATTTGAAAATTGAAGAGTTAGTTAGTCAAATAAATGCTACAAATAGATACTGATATTTCAACTTCATTAATGATTGATCAATTTTTTTTGGGTGGAAATATCTATTAAAAAGTTTGAATCCTTAAATTCTTTTTAAGGCAATTAAAGTTGAGATTAAACTTAAAAAATGATAAGAAAATTAAGTGGGTCAATTCTAATAAAAATGATGAGTGCTATAGAGATAAGATAAACTAATGGAAATTCTAATTCTTTTATGCAATATGTCCAAGTTATGAATTTTAAGGCTAGCAACCTTATACTTGGAACACCCGAACAAGATTGAATCATAGGAAAGTGGAATTACACGCTCATTGATATGATCAAATGCATGTTGACGTATTTGATTTTACCAGACTTTATATAGGGAAACACTTTAAAGTCTATAGTGTATATTCTAAATCAGTCCCTAGCAAGTCTGTTCTTAAAATCCAATACAATTTGCTGTATGAGACAAACCTAGTTTTAGGCATTTGCATGTCTAGGGTTGAAAGACTAAAGTGAAGTTATATGATCTATTTATTAGATAATCTTATTTGAAGATTGTTGATAATCACTTTATTGGGTGTTATAACAGCTAAAAAAATACCAGATTTTATTATTCAATCCACACCACTAAGGTAATAGAAGCACCTTATTTTGTTTATTTAAAGGAATGATTAGATAGTAAAAGTGAAAGATTATGTAACAACTCTCTTAGAGAGGTACATATTTGTTATTCTACTAGCACCGTTATAGGTTAAAAATAAACTAAATTTATCCGGAAGATGATCCAATATAATATGGTAAAACCAATGGTAGAAATTGGAAGAACTTCATGCCTTACTAGTAATAGAAAAAAACCAAGTCTTGTAAATGAAATACCTTTAAGGAAATCTCATATAGCTTATAGATTAGAAATTATTAATGACTAGTGGTATACCTACAGGAGCATAAATTTGACATCAATAATGATAATGATCCCATCAATTTTTAGGAAGGCATTTCAAGTCTTAATTCTTCATAATGGATAAAGGTTGTAAATGATGGATTGCTTTGATGATCTATAATGATGTATATTGATGGCAAAAAGAGGGAAGGGAGTAGAAATCCCATATCGATGAAAAGTCAGGTAACCTTGTACCTTAAAGGCAGGGGTACACCCCTCCTAAACACAGAAGTGCCTTTTAAGGAGAAGGAAGGCAATGATCCTTGCCCCAAGAAGATAAAATCGTGCAGGCACACCTGGCGCACCTAATCGCTAAGCCCAAAGCGGATAATACCTCACACATGGGGCAAAGCTCATTCTGACCATTATCATTTAGCACACCCAGTAGGACTCCCAGGCCTTGCCATGCACAAGCCCACCTAACTTAGGGGGCTCATGTTGATGGCAAAAAGAGGGAAGGGAGTAGAAGTCCCACATCGATGAGAAGTCAAGTGACCTTATGCCTTATAAGGCAGAGGTACGCCCCTCCTAAATGCAGATATGGATTTTGGGAAAAAGGAAGGTAATGACCCTAGCCCTAAGAGGACAAAACCCTGCAGGCACACCTAGTACACGTAATCACTAAGCCCAAAGTGAACAATATCTCACGTGTGGGTCAAGGCTCATTCTAACCATCATCATTTGGCATACTCGGTGGGACTCCCAGGCCTCGCCACGCACAAGCCCACCTGACTTGGGGGCTTATGTTGATGGCAAAAAGAAAGAAGGGAGTAAAAGTACCACACCGATGAGAAGTCAGGTGACCTTGTACCTTATAAGGTAGGGGTACACCCCTCCTAAACGTAGAGGCACCTTTTAGAGTAGAAGTCCCACATCAATGAGAAGTCGAGTGACCTTGTATCTATAAGGTAGGGGTACACCCCTCCTAAATGCAGAGGCACCTTCTGGGGAGAAGGAGGGCAATGACCCTCACCCCAAAAGGACAAAATCATTCAAGCACACCTAGCGCACCTAATCACTAAGCCCAAAGTGAACAATACCTCACATATGGGGTAAGGCTTATTCTGACCATTAAAATTTGGCACGCCCAGTGGGACTCCCAAGCCTCGCCACACACAAGCCCACCTAACTTTAGGGGCTTATGTTAATAGCAAAAAAAAGGAAGAGAGTAGAAGTTTCACATCGATAAGAAGTTAAGTGACCTTGTGCCTTATAAGGCAAGGTATGCCCCTCCTAAACACAAAAGCACCTTTTGGGGAGAAGAAGGGCAATGACCCTTACCCGAAGAGGATAAAACCACATGGGCACACTTGGCGTACTTAATCACTAAGCCCAAAGTGGACAATACCTCACACGTCAGGCAAGGCTCATTCCAACCATCATCATTTGACATGCCCAGTGGGACTCCCAAGCCTCACCAGGCACAAACTCACCCTACTTGGAGGCTTATGTTGATGGCAAAAAGAAGGAAGGGAGTAGAAGTCCCACATCGATGAGAAGTTAGGTGACCTTGTACCTTATAAGGGAGGGGTACGCCCCTCCTAAATGCAAAGGCACCTTTTAGGGAGAAAAAGGGCAATGACCCTTACCCTAAGAGGACAAAATCGTGCAGGCACTCCTAGCGCACCTAATTACTAAGCCCAAAGTAGACAATACCTCACACATGGGGCAATGCTCATTCTGACCATCATCATTTGGCACGCCCGATGGGACTCCTAGGCCTCACCACACACAAGCCCATCCAACTTAGGGGGCTTATGTTTATGGCAAAAAGAGGGAAGGGAGTAGAAGTCCCACATCGATAAAAAGTTAGGTGATCTTGTGCCTTATAAGGCAGGGCTACGCCCCTCCTAAATGCACAAGCACTTTTTAAGGAGAAGGAAAGTAATGACCCTCGCCCTAAGAGGACAAGACCATGTAGGCACACCTGGTGCACCTAATCACTAAGCACAAAGTGAATAATACCTCATGCATGGGGCAAGGCTCATTCCGACCATCATCAATGTATAAAATCATATAGAGTCACCTATTGGTTGCAAGCTTATTGGATGTAAAAGGATCTTTAAGACCAAAAGTGATGCTTAAGGGGTGATTGAAAGGTATAAGGCCATATTGGCGACAAAGACTCACATTCAAAAATGAGGCATTAATTATAGAAAATTTTCTTACTTGTTTTAATTGAAAACTCATTTGAAGTTATTATGACACTGGTAGCTTATTTTGACTTAAAGCTTCACCAAATGCATGAAGGCTTTCTTGAATGGTGATTGGCTAGAAATTATTTGTGTGAACCAACTAGATGATTTTTAAGAGAAAAGTAAATAATACTTAGTATATAAATTGAAAAGATTGATAAATATGATTTGAATAACATGTCTAGACAATGGTATCTTGAGGTTGTTGAGATTATGGCTTTTCTTGGATTCAAGGAGAATGATACAGATTTGTGTATCTATTATAAGTTGAGCATGTGCATATTTGTAATTCTAGTCTTATGTTATTGATATTCTCCTTGAAAATAATGTTAGTCTTATGTTATTGATATTCTCCTTGAAAATAATGTTATGAGCCCTAGGATTGAGACAAAGCATATATTGTCTATATATTTTAGATATAAAGAATCTTAATGATACTTCTTTCATGCTAGGCATATGGATCTATCATGACAAATCCCGAGATCTTCTTGACTTGTCTTAAAAATTGTATGTTGAAAAGGTGTTCAAAAGGTTCAATAAGTTTTTTATGTTCTCTCCAAGTATTACACCATTCTAGAAAGGTGAGATTCTTTCTAAAGCTTAATGTCTTCAAAATAATGTAAAGATCAAAGTAGATCCTATATGCTTCCATTGTTGGTAACCTGTTGTATGCTAAAGTATGTACTCATCTTGATATTACTAATGATTTAGTGTGCTTAGGAGATACTTGAGTGATCCTAGTCAGAAAAATTGGACTACTGTGAAGAAAGTTATAAAATACGTATAAGGTACAAAGAATCTTTGTGTTGCCTTATTGTAGATCTGGTGATTTAATTATTACAGGCTACTTTAACTCTGATTTCGTGAATTATCTAGATAATAGGAAGTTGATATGTGGATATATCTTTATGATAACAGGAAAAGCAATACCGTGGAAACTATTGAGTAATTAATTATAGCAACCTCTATTACAAAGGTAAAGTGCATCGCATGTTATAAAGCCACTTGTGAGTCTATTTGGTTAAGAAACATGATATCTAGATTCAGAGTTATAGAAAGCATTTCTAGGACCTTAACCATATATTGCTATAATACTATCATAATGAATTTCTTTCGAAATAGTAAAAGTACTGCTCGTATAAAGTATTTTGATATAAAGTATCAATTTGTTAGAGAAAAGATACATAAGCATTATACATGTTGCCATAAATCGTATGCTTGCAACTCTACTAACCAAAGCCTTAAGTGTATAAATTGTTCGCGTTTAAGTGACTAGAATGAGTTTGGTTAAGCCTTTCGGTATTTAGGGTCAGTGGGAGTTTCATATTTCTTATTGAAATAATAAACAAGTGTTATTGTTATCTCAAGATTAGTGAAATGTTAATGATATTGTCATATGTTTCCTATATATATGTATATATATATATATGATATTGTTGATTATGCACATTTGTTTATGGCATATCAATGAAGATATTTAGACCCTGTCTTATCATTGTGTTGAGATTTATTCTCATTTAGGCATCTTAGGCGAATGCATGAACCATTTTATAAAGATGTACATATAATCACATTTTGATATGTATATCTAGTTACTCACACATTCCACATTATGTTTTGGTCGTTGAAACATAATTATTCAAGACATATATGATACCAGTATCCTATATCAGATATAATGATCTACATTATTGGGTACTTATGACGGACATATAATTGTAATGGTATCATAATTATTGTTAACATTCATTTTGTGGCTATTTATTGTAATCCAATTTCTTATTTATTAAACTATATTGTCCAAGTGAAAGATTGTTAGAATTTCCTATATTAGACTATTATAGTTTAATTATATATTAAATTTGATTAATTGAATGTTATAATAATTAAATATGATGGGCTAACTATTATATGATCAGACTATTAGGCCTAATATGAAATCTAGACTAATATTAGAAATTAGCAATGTGAGCCTTGTAACTAGACCTACCATGATGGGTCAGTTGGCCTGGTACAGTTAGAACAAGGCAAGCTCCTACTTACACTTAAAATAGAGTTATAGTTGTCCCATTGAGGATATATAATTGTTTTCTCTCCCTGCCTCTACAAGGCATGTGAAGAGCGCACAAGTTATGAAAATTCGTTTGGATGGATCTACAATGAAATTTCATGTATGTATATTTATCGAATTAATTTATTATTTTATACAAATTTATGTATTTTGAAATATGATGTATACATTCGGTTATTGATTGTTATTTTCTGTTGATTTCAATAGTATAATCATTTATATTATTCAAAACAAATAAATAAATAAAATGATCCATTTAAATAGTTTTAGAATTTTCTTCTAATACATCATATTGTATTCTTAAAATAAGGCTACATTGCAGGAAGCCTTCTCTGATAATTTTTTGCTATGTGCAAATAACTCATCAAACTAGAAAATCGTGTAAATCAGATGTCCAAACTTTGTAAGTTGTTCAATTAACTCTTCAATTTATAATGTCTAACGAAATATGTTATGTTCATATTATGAGATCAATTAATATCCCAATACTCATCTTCATTCTTTGAAAAAATTGATTGCACTGTAGGTGTTAATAAGTATCTTTGATTTACGAAGTTGAAGCATCTACATTCACACGTTGGAAAGTTCAAGAATGAAGTTGTATTGGATTGAAGTTTTAATGTTCACCAAAAATAAATTTCAAAGATCAGCATACTTTTTTTAAAGTGAATACCTTTAATAATATAATGATATCTTATATTATTTTAAAATTTTTTATTTTTAATATCTTAAATTTAAACTGAAAATATTATGTGTGTTAAATAATTTATCACTTATTTTATTACCACACACAGTTTTAAGTGTTTATTAGTTACGTTTTTTCAAAGAAAAGAGACCAGATGTGTAATTTTCAAAATCGGAATATTTCATGCACACATTTTTTTGTAACTTAGAAATTATGGACAAATCACTAATAATAATGACGTTACTTGAAATTTATCCAAACTAATTTGGGCTATTAAAGGTAGACCGTTCCATCTTCCGTATGCAAATGAGGCCCCGTATTCTCTGCGCCGCAGAGCCTTCCCATTTCTCGCATTCCAATTCCCCAATCCTTTAACCTAGCAGAGCCAAAGCTTTGCACTTCGTTTATCTTCTTCCCCAATCATCTCTATGTCCCCCAAGCACCAAGCCACTGTCAATCATCTCCATGGCCCCTAAGCTCCAAACCACTGCTACTATCACTAGAAACCTCTCATGTCACAAGATACTAAGAATATAGGCACTCATGGATTTTCTTTTCTGGCAAGTGTGGCTTGTTGGAGCAATGGCATAGCCTCATGTTCACACTGACCACAACCTGACTTCATAGGTGGTGGTGCAAATGTAAAAGCTGAACACAATCCCAACCTCCTGTCCATTATCACCCAGGTTCTTGTTATTTTACGCAATTTTTAAACAGTATCAAACTGGTATAAATCAACTACAATCAAATTTATTGATTAAGTTCGGTTAGAACTTTGCATCAGTCGATTTTGGATGAGGTTTTTCAAGGCTTGATTTGATTCAGTCGGTTAAGTAGAAGTCACAAAACCATCACTAAAGAATCAATAATTACCATTATGTTTGTGTGTATTTACGTCTGTATATATCGAGAAAATTCATAAGTCAAACAAATAAAACATATATTTTAAACTTAACTTATTTATTAATCAAGATAAAATGTTTAACTTCATTTAGTACATTTTAACTTGAAATAAATCTATTCTCACATCTAAAAGTGGATGATGGAATACTATATTATCTAATAAAGGGTGTAAAGTCTACAATAGGACCCACTTTCTTTATGAGAATATCAGAGTAGAAAAAAAAAAAAAAAGAACGTGGGAATAGCATAACTATTTATCACACAAACTTAACTTCAGGAATTAAAAGTAACATCAAACTTAGGGAGTTGTTGGTTTGCAAAATCATATATATTTTCAAGAATCTTTAAATGTCCGGGAATGTAGTTTTCAAGAATGTATTCTAAGGAATGCCACGTTACTATATTTAGTTTAATTAAAAAATTCCTAAACTGTAACAATATTGCATTTTAATTAATTTATATAATTTTAGAAATATTTTTAAATTTTAAAGAATGACCTTATCAAAAATTAATTGATCAACTTTGTAAAGTTGACCAATCAATGGCAATCAATGTCAAAAAATAGATCAATTAACAGTGTTAAGTAGTAGTCAATGATAATAAGTAATGATGATCAATGATCATCGTTAATAGTTGATGATGAATGGTGATCAATGATAATAGGTAGTGATAGATGAAAGTGATAATAAAGGTAAAACATTAATAGAATGATAGATAAAATAGTGTTTTTACATTATTAAAACATCATCATGTCATAAGAATGAAAGAATTTTACTTCTCATTTCCCTTCCTAGAAATATTTTAAAGGAATATCAATTGAAAATATTCTAATTTTTTTTTAATCTAACTTAGAGTTCTAAAATTTTCAACCAAAAATAACATTAAAAGATGACACATGATAAACTATAAACTGAGTATTTCCTTAATCTAATTAATTAATAATAATTAAAATTACTTGTAATATTAAGGAGATTAATTATCATAATCAATTTCATGATTCTCATTTTTTAAAAATTTCCAAACTGGATTACTTTCAAGACAGTTATATCATTAACTTCAATACCATTTATCAATCTTTCATAATTGACTCAACTCAAAATGTAGTGTGTAATTGATTATATTACTTTCAAGAATTGATTTCAAAATAATTTATTTTACCAAAAAAAAATATTAATTTATGTAGAGTAATCAAAATAATTCTGCTGTTGATTACTCCAATACCTAACAATGTATACATTAAGCTCTTGATGACACTATTGACGGTGAAATTCGGTTCGTACGGAGGACCAGAACTTCAGCCAACTAAATGTGAGTTTTGGGAATCAATATCACTCCGAAAGTGTTGCGGAAATGGAATTGAGAGGAAAAAGATGGAATGGATTTGCTATACACACATTTAACGTGGTTCGGCCAAACCCGGACGCTACCGAACCCTACGTCCACGATGGAAGTTTTTATTAATGATGGATAATTTGCAGGGTTTCTACTTACAAGATTGCCCCCTTCTTGCTAATAATGCAATCCCATTTATAGAGGAAGGAGAGGTTACATACATTGATTATTTACTACAGTTGTGTTATGTCAAAAATAAAAGAGAAAAGATAATGAAAAGACCATATTCTGGCTGTAGGCTGCGGAAGTAGGCTTTTTAGGCTGGCTGGTGGGCCTATAGCCGTTACCGTGTCAGGCAAGATACTCTGATTTCTCAAGCAAGAATTCCTAGCCTCGGAGATGTCGTGAGGGTCGTTACGATGAGGAAGCGGTCGTGAGAGGGACGATCAACTATCATGCCGGGTCATTCCCAAGCCCCTTTCGCTGGGTCACGTTGTCGCTGGGACACTGTTTTGTGCCTTGCATCATCGTTGTGTCGTGACGAGTGAAGCAGGGCTTAGTGTCTAGAACTACCTTGCTATTGTTGTTTGTGAGGGCGTAGATCTTAATCTTTGTCGCGTCCGAGGGTTCGCCCATGCGAGGCTATTTTTTGTATACAATATAAGCCCCTCAACTCTCGGTTTGCTTTGCGGACTGGGAGTTGCAAATTTCCGAGGCTGGATTCGTATCTTCAGCCAGTGTCCTTCTTTGACTGAAGTATCATGTCAGATGTATTTCCATTCTACTTTAGGCTATACTTTCTCCTGTTTGTCGTTGCTAACCGTTGGCATGGTACTGCCATTCGTTTTGGGCCATTGGATGAAGATTTGGCCAGATTTCCTCATGATTCTTTAAAAGGCTGAGCGGGTTTATATATAGTCTGAGGTATCCTTTCTTCTGCCTCAAGGAAATTTAATGGAGGAGACTAAAGAGTTGAAGAGCTTCTGGAGCTTCTTGGTGTCTTGGCTTTCGGCGAAGCTTTGAGACTTGGATGGCCTGTTGCATGGTGGTGGGAGACACGGATGGCCCGTTGCATGTGGCCTCAGCACAGAATCGACCTGGCGGGGCTTTCACGGTGTCTTCTGGCCACCCCCTCTAGTTGTCGTTGGTAGCTCTACTACCTGGCCTACTGGTTCCAGGGGATGCTCTAGTTCCAATCCAGACAGGCACGACGGCAGAGGAATAAGCAGGAGGGACTATGGGCTGCTGCTCTGTCATCAGAAGCGGGCTTAGAGACTGGCCTTTCCGCCTACAGAACCTTCACCTCGCTTACCGAGGTCCTTTTGTATGGGTTCTTCTCTTTTCAGAAATTGTAATAAATGCTTCGTGCATTCTTGTATGTAAATTTCTGATAATTAATGAAATACTCCCTTTTTTGCCAATTGTCTATTCTTTATTTTCTGAATACCTCAATCTGTCGCAAGATTGCAAGTGAGCTGAATCTTCGAGAGACCTCGTTTGGAATGTGAGAAATGTATCCGTATGAGAGTTGTGAGAGACTCGTCTGCGTGAGAGCCGCGGGAATTTGTCTGCATGAAAACTGAGGGATTCATCCGCATGAGAGTTGTGGGTGGTAATGACTTTATTTTAATAGTAGCGGAGTGAAAACCATTTGCTGGGTTTTGATTTTTGTTTTTCTAAGCCTCAGGGTAGGTTCAAGACCGTCGCACCCCCCGGCGTTGCGAGGTAGGCTCAAGGCCGTCGTACCCTCGGTTTTAAATATTTTTCGAAGCCTCGGGGTAGGTTCAAGACCATCGCACCCCCGGGCATTGCGAGGTAGGCTCAAGGCCATCACACCCTCAATTTTAAATGTTTTTCGAAGCCTCGGGGTAGGTTCAAGACCGTCGCATCCCCGGGCGTTGCGATGTAGGCTCAAGGTCGTCACATCCTTGATTTTAAATTTGTATTTGTACTGCAGCGAGGTGAAAATCATTTGCTGGGATGGAGGCTATAGTGAGGTGAGAACCATTCACTGTAGTGAGAGAAAGTCTTATCTCAATGGTGCCTGGCCAATTGGCAACTTACATTAATTTTAGAATTCCATAATTGGTACAAATTAACAAACGACCGTCATAAGGTCAAAATATGGTTCTGATGGAGGGCTCAGGCTCCTAGGTGACTACTTACTGGGCCTATTGAGCGTGCTGCCCCGATGATTTTACCATATACTCCTGTAATCGACCTCTTCCGATAAGGCGTTCGATGGCATTTCTCAGAGCATGGCATTCAGAGGTGGTGTGCCCGACCTCATTATGGTAAGCATAAAATCTGCTCTGGTCTCTGGATTTGGGGAGTAACCTTAATGGCTAGGGTTTTTCAAAATCCTCGTTATGCCTTTCCGCGGTGAAGATTTTATCTTGGATGTTTGACAGGATACTATAGTTCTCGAAGCAGTCTCTGGACCGCTGAGGCTTTGCCTGTTTTGCGAGGTGAGGAGTGGGGCTGTCATGACTCTCGCCGCTCCTCTTTTTGCTTATGGTGGGATCATTTTGGCCCACTTTGTACTTGGGTTCCTCCGTTCTGAAGGTTTCTTTCCACCTTATTTGTTTAGTCACCCGATCATAGAGTTTAACGAGATCTCAAGCTGGGGATTTGTAAAGGCTTCGGTATAGTTTGCCACTTTTGCGAAGTCCCACTGAGATGGCTATCAGAATGCTTTCCTTCGAGGGTTTTCCACAGAGTTGGCCTCATGTCTGAATCGAATTATGTATTTTTTGAGCGACTCATCCTTACGCTAGAAGATCATTGCAAGATGGCAGGGTGGTATGAGTTGTCTCTTCAACGCTCAGTATTGGTCAATGAATTTCTCCTAGCAATCCTCCCAGCTGCCAATACTGCGTGCAGGGAGGCGTCTGAGCCAAGCGCGAGATGCTGCCCCTAATGTGGAGGGAAAGACACAGCACTTCATCAGGGGTTGGATCATCTGGAGGTCCATTTGAGTGTTAAACGTGTCCAGGTGGTCGTTTGGGTCGCTATTCCCTTCATATAGCGGGATAACGGGTACCTTGAGTTTCTACGGGAGAGGCTGCTTCTCAATCTCCACAAAAAATGGTGAGGTTTCCTCATATCGTGTCTGATTATTCTGAGGCTGCGGGCATTCCTCAAGTAATTTTAGCCTTTGGAGAACCTCGTCCATTGCCGGATGCTAGCTTTCACATTGAGGGGTAGAGCTTTCCGCACGTTGCGAGCCCCCCAGTCGCTGGCTGTAGCGGTCATCGCGAACCTCTCTCTGGGCTTCTTCTCGAAGCTGCTGGAGTTGCGCCATGACCTCTTCTTGTCTTTAGGCATTTTGTGCTTGCGCCTGAGCGAGTGCTTTAATAGTCTCAGCCAATTCTTTGATTGTATTTTCTAGAGCTGATCGAGATTGATCAGGCGTCTGCACCTCTTGCATTTCAGGCGCGACAGTATGCTGTTGAGAAACCGGAGCTGTAGAACTTCGAGTTGTTCTTCCTCTGGCCATTGCTGAATGGCAATGAAAACTTTAAAGAGCGGATGATTCCCCATAGACGGCGTCAAAATGTTGACGGTGAAATTCGATTTGTACAGAGAACCAGAACTTCAGTCAACCAGATGTGAGTTTTGAGAATCAATATCACTCCTGAAGTGTTGCGAAAATGGAACTGAGAGGAAGAAGATGGAATGGATTTGCTATACACACATTTAACGTGGTTCAGCCAAATCCGGACGGTATCGGACCCTACATCCATGGTGGAAGTTTTTATTACTGATCGATAATTTGCAGGGTTTCTGCTTACAAGATTGCACTCCTCTTGCTAACAATGCAATCCTATTTATAGAGGAAGGAGAGATTACATGCATTGATTATTTGCTACAGTTGTATTACGTCAAAAATAAATGAGAAAATACAATGAAAAGACTATGTTCTGGCTGTAGGCTACGGAAGTAGGCTTTTTAGGCCGACTGATGGGCCTATAGTCGTTACCGTGCCAGGCAAGATACTCTGATTTCTCAAGCGAGAGTTCCTGACCTCGGAGATGTCGTGAGGATCGTTACGATGAGGAAGCGGTCATGAGAGGGACGATCAACTATCATGCCGGGTCATTCCCAAGCCCCTTTCGCTGAGTCGCGTTATCGCTGGGACGCTGTTTTGTGCCTCACATCGTCATTATGTCGTGACGAGTGAGGCAAGGCTTAGTGTCTGGAACTACCTTGCTATTGTTGTTTGTGAGGGCGTGGATCTTAATTTTTGTCCCATGCGAGACTATTTTTTGTATACAAGAGACACATTCAAAACAATTTGACAAATCATTGGGAATATCACAATCTTTTATGTGGTGCAATTATTTTGACAAAATTTTATTATTAAGTTAAAATGCAATTAATGTTTCTTTAATCAACAGATATTTACATGGTATAATTGTGTTTCTTTAATATTTCTTCAATCAATCATAAATTGTTATACAAGATATTTACATGGTATAATTTTGATTAACAAGTTTCCAGGATGATTTCTATGACAGTATCAATCAACCTGGAAATAAGTGTATGCATTAAATCATATTCTAATAGGTAATTTTCCCAAAAACTATTTAAACCCTATGCCCCTTTAAATTTTATGTATACCTATCTTACGTCTGTTCATTTATATTTTACCCAACTCTTACTAGCATTTTTAGGCTCAACTATAATAATGATTTTGTTCAATCTATTTTTTCTTTGATTAATTTCTTCAAGTTTTATTGCCTAATTTATTATAGATGCTTTAAATTAGTTTTCTTCAATGTTCATCCAAACTATGCCCAACTCTTATTTATTTTTTGTTTGATCTTCATGTTTTCTTCAAATCTTAGATGCATTGATTTAGTCAGTAGTTATTTTTATTTGTTTCATGATTTTGTTTATTGATTATACTAATTTATTTTCCTAAACAACTACAGGAAGTTGATACAATTGTGGTAAATAATGTAAATCTGTTGTCCTTTTTAGTTCAATAAATTAGCATTGAAGTATAGTAATTATTCTAATGTATATGCTGTCAATTTTTTTTTTTAGGATGCATCTTCTGTAGCAACTAGAAATGAACTAAATGGATATGAACATGATATGAATAATCCAATTGAAACAACATCAAATTCATTTAATGGTAAAGATGTGTTTGAACAGCTGTCAATCAGTCAACAAAGAAAGTTAGGATAAAATAGTATAAACTATTGATTTAAAATTTGTTTGGCACAAGTAATTGATAAGTTAACTGTTAGTTAGTTTATTTGTTGTTAATTGTTAGTTGAAAACTTATAAGATAATTAATTATATTAGAAGTATTTAGTTAAATTAATTATTGAATTAACTTATAAATATAAAATAACATAAAAGGATATATTAATATTATTAGATAATATATGGAGTAAATTAATCTATATTTATTTTGAAGTCAAAGTATATCGATACAATTAAAATATTCAAAATAAAAATAAAATTATATCAAAATATTCAAAATAAGAATAAAATTATCTAAATTTTAATTAATTATATTTTATAACATTGTACATTTATTTACTTACTTACTTTTATTTATTTATGTTGAATTAATAAATATAAGTCAAATATACAATAATATGTTTGGCTATATAAAAAAAGTATTAAAAATAGTATAATATTAAGAAAAAAATTAAGTATTAAAAATGAGTTTTTCTAATTAATAAAGATATGAGCTATCAATTAACTAAAAGAAAATGGATAAATTAAGGAAAAAAATTAAATTAAGCTCTATTCTAATAAATTATACTTAACTTTGTGTAACTTCTTAAAAGAGAGTTCTTTTCCTTAAAAAGTTAGTACATTAAGCATTTCTAAAATATAAAAAATAGTTTTTTGATTAAATTAAAAAAATTAAAAATTAACTTTTTTAATGTGCAAAATACACACTTAATTTGTCTTATATAACTTTCTTATGACGTTAAAAATATGTTTGGTATACGTTAGCATATGGCGTTTAGGTCTCTTGATTTTTTATAAGTGGTTTTCATGGTTTTAATTTACTTAACTTTAAATTATATAAAAGTTGAAATAAGAGTGAATATTGGAAAAAATTTTCTTATTGTTTTGATGATTTTTTGCAATTTTTATAAAATACAAGTAAATGAAAATATATTATATCACTATATAAATATTATTTATACTTATTTGTAAATTGAGTCATGTCTGTGAGCAACAGACAAAAACAATCTCTTTAATGCAGTGAATATTGAAAGGCATGACTTATTTAGTTTTGTCTTTATTTATTTTTAAGTTAAACTAATCTATTGTAACATCTAATTTAACTTAATTTAATTTAATCATTATAATTTAAATTTTTTTAATTGATTTCCTATATTTATTTTTCATTTTTTATTGAATATTTTTTATCATCTTTTAATTAAATTTTATTAGTAATTAGTATAATTGAACAATGATTTATTAGCAGCTTTTGCAAAAAAAAAAAAAAAAGGCATATATCTATTCTTTACATCTAGAGTTTAAATACATTTTAAAATGTATTATTTTTTGCTCCATATTATTTACTACTTATTATATAAACAAGAATTGAAATATCTCTGCCTCAACAAAATTAATATTATAATTATAATGGTTATAAAATAATTTTAAAGTACATTAAATAATTTTAAATGTCAAAGAATAATAATAATATTTATTTGTCATCTCATAAAAATTTTAAAATTATCAAATTATAAGAAAGTATAATTTGGTAAAAATAAATATTATAATAATAAATAATAAAATACCAATTAAAAAATTAAAATTTAAACTCTTTCTATTTTAAAGCAAATACAAAAAGGTTAATTTTTAATTTTGATTTATACTTTTGGATTTTTGGATTTTTATTTTATTTGTATACTTAATAATATTTTTAATTTAAGATTGTGATTGTTTAATGTGATTTTGATCAATTTGACCTAATTAATTTGATAATATATTTAATATATATGGATATATGATCATCTATAATATTTTTCTTTATAAAAATCAAAATCGAGATTATATTTTGATTGTGCTAAACAATCATTTTAAGAGAAAATGATTCTTGTGTTAATTTTATTTTAATAAAAACCATGAAAAGGTAATTCATCTAATATCCACAATAAAAACATGATTGTGATTATGAAAAAATTAAAAAAAAAAGTTCTATAACTTATATTTAATTTTAATAATAAATTAGGTAGATCACTATAAAAGCTTGAGTCATAGAATTAAATTATTTATATAAACTATTGGTGTCTTCTATATCATTTATAACAGTTTTCCTTTTAAAAATTAAAATCAGAATTATATCTTAATTGTTGTAAACAATCACTTTAAAGGAGAATGATTCCAATGTTAATTTTATTTGACAAAAATCATGGCAAAACAATTCATGCAATACTCACAATAAAAATATGATTATGATTGTAAAAAATAAAATAAAAGATTTTGATTATAAAAAAATTAAAAAAAAGTTTTATATCCTATATTTAGTTTTAATAATAAATTAGGTTGATTACAATAAAAATTTCAATGATAGAATTAAATTATTTATATAATATATTTAATTATTATGAAATTAGTCTTGTGAGTTTCGACAGTCATCTAATCAAGGCAAAGATTACTTTTTGAATTTCAAAAAAAATAATTTTCAATTTATATATGTTTTGCAATGATTATTAGCAAAAGCCAAGATCAATCTCTTAGCTATGTTAGTTTGTATTTGCCTAAACTATTATTTAGTTATGATCAATTATACATTGTATTATTCAAAGTTAAGAAGATAAACGAATTAAATTTTTTAATATATAATAATGGAATGTCAATAAATCAGACTAAAAATGTTTAAAAAGAAGTGTGCAGAAATTTATGTGTTTAAAAATTTAGGATGATGATGTTAAATGTACATTTAATTTTGGTATTTATTACAATTATATTACAATTTATACTATTATGAATTATTTTTTTATTTATTTATTTTTTACCTTTCACTGCATTGAATCAAGACGGTACTATTATAAAAAAAACACACATTTAAATATATTACATAAAATAATTTATATAAATTGTTGATATTTAATTAAATAATATAGATTTGAACCAAATCTAATATTTCCTTAAAAAAAAATTAAAACCTGAAAAAAAATATATATATTCTTCGATGGAGGTGTGCTCCGAGCGTCTTGCCAGTAGGGTCGGCTCATTTTTGGTCTTGCTCCAGTCTCTCATCTTCTGAAAGTCTGAACCGTGGGCCCTACCGCTACACCTTTTCTTTCCTATTTGGCATTATTTAGGAATTTGGATAAGCCTCCTGCTTTTATTATTTTTCTCTTCTCCTTCACGTTCGTCGTCGGCGTCTCTCTGTCTCCTCTGCAATTTCCACTGCTTTCGTCTTCCTTTAATTGAAAGCTTCAAACTCTAACCAAACCCCTTATATACTACAACACTATCATATTCGATTCTGAAGGAAATTCGCAGTTACCATAAATCTCACGAGTAAGAAGGTGAAGGTTGGGGTTTTCCATAAATGGGTGCGAGCAGTGACCCAACCCAAGATGGGTCGGATGAGCAGCAGAAACGCTCTGAGATCTACACCTACGAAGCCCCATGGCACATCTACGCCATGAACTGGAGTGTCCGTCGCGACAAGAAGTACCGTCTCGCTATCGCCAGCTTATTGGAGCAGTACCAGAACCGGGTTGAGATAGTCCAGCTCGACGATTCCAACGGCGAGATTCGCTCGGACCCGAACCTATCCTTCGAGCATCCATACCCGCCAACGAAAGCCATCTTCATCCCCGACAAGGAGTGCCAGAGGCCGGACCTACTCGCTACCTCCAGCGACTTCCTTCGCGTCTGGCGCATATCCGACCCGGATGAGCTCCCGACGCCGAAAATTGAGCTCAAGAGCCTCCTTAATGGGAACAAGAACAGCGAGTACTGTGGCCCTCTCACGTCGTTCGACTGGAACGAAGTGGAACCGAAGCGGATTGGGACTTCGAGCATCGATACGACATGCACGATTTGGGATATTGAGAAGGAAACGGTGGATACGCAGCTCATAGCTCATGATAAGGAGGTTTACGATATCGCTTGGGGCGGCGTTGGGGTTTTCGCCTCCGTCTCCGCCGATGGATCCGTTAGGGTTTTCGATTTGCGTGATAAGGAGCATTCAACGATTATCTACGAGAGTTCGGAGCCGGATACTCCGTTGGTTCGACTTGGGTGGAACAAGCAGGATCCGAGGTACATGGCGACAATCATCATGGACAGTGCAAAGGTTGTGGTTTTGGATATTCGTTTCCCGACGCTTCCTGTGGTTGAGTTGCAGAGACATCAATCTAGTGTGAATGCCATTGCTTGGGCTCCACACAGTTCTTGCCATATTTGTACTGCCGGGGATGATTCTCAGGCGCTAATTTGGGACCTGTCTTCAATGGGTCAGCCCGTGGAGGGTGGATTGGATCCAATTCTTGCATACACTGCTGGAGCGGAGATTGAGCAGCTTCAGTGGTCTTCTTCTCAGCCGGATTGGGTTGCCATTGCTTTTTCCACTAAGCTTCAGATTTTAAGAGTTTGAGCCATGTAGCCAATTCAGATTCAAAGCTGGATGATAAGTCTCCTAGAAAATCATAATTTGGCTCTTGCCATTCAAAGTGGATGGTTGATTTCAGGTTTATATTTTTAATTTTTCTTTGCCTAGATGCTTCACCCCTAACTGGTTGGTGATGGTATTTTGTCTCTGCTGCTTGTACGAGTACTGTCCATTGTTTGAAATTTGGTTCTTTGGTTATACTTTCCACTTTGGTAGGTATGCAACATAGCAGTGAATGATTTTTCCATAGCATTAATGAATTATGTTTCGTTCAGCTCATAATATTTTTGCCCGTGTGTTTATTTTCAATCATTTCTGGCATGCAATATATCATCTAATTATCCACCTTCGCTTCAAAAGACAATGAGGGCTAAATGGATCTTTCAATAGAAGACTATTGGCATTTGGATACATCTTGTATGAATTTGTTAATGTGTTATTTTGTCCGATTTGGGAATGCTGCGCCAAACCTATAGTTGTAAATTTGTAGTCCTCTCTCAATCTTTCTCCCCCTGCTTTTGATATACTTGAGAGAGCTTAAGATAATTTATACTACTGGGAATATTCTAATAGGGGATAATATGATATTTCAGAGACTCCAGTTCTAGAACCTTGGCATAATAGATGGAAATTGGTACAAAGCCAAGACCATGTGACAACACTACCATTCAACAATTCAAAATGACGAGCAAGCTATACTTCAAGTTTGACAGCATAACTGAGGATACGAAATCGTGATCCTTGTGGACTTGCACTCTAGTCCATAGTTATGCACGTAGAAGTGGTCTTAACTGTAGTTGATAGAGTTTAACGGATCACTTTCTAGAAATATAGTTTGCATTTAACTCGGGGATTTGAGCATGAACGGGGTTTGGTTTTTTTTTTTCCTTAAAATTTGTAGAATATGTGGTTCTTTATTTCAAGTAAAAAAAGTTAGATCTAGTGCTAACTCATCGATAATTTTCTTTTATCCAAATAGATTATGATTGGTTCTATTGGCTTATTTTGATGGCAGTAAGCATATTGTTTTTAATAGCCACAAACATCGAAAGGTGATATGGCCCACCTTTTCAACCCCATCTTTTTGCAATTTAACCTTGTTTAGTTGCCCTGCGTATTCTATCTATTGTGGGTCTTAAAATTTGTACTCCCGTTGAGCCTCCAAGTTGTGCTATTTTCCGCATTTTTCCTGTTCTCCACAGAGGAATAGGGACTAATGGAAGTAAAATGCATCAATTACTTATCAGTATGGAATACGGGGTCCGAAGTTTTCAATCTTCAACTTGTTTAATTGATTAGAAACTGTATTAAGAAGATTCTCGTGTCAGTTGGTCATCATATCTAGTAGTCTAACAACTAATTTAATTATATTTCCTCAACCAAAGAGTTTTGCCTCATTTTTAGAAAAATCCTAGTTTTGCCCATAAATTTACAACTGCATGTGGCAAAATTGAATCAAACTAGACTTACTGGATTTAAATTAGGTGGGGTTTATTTAAATCGGATTTTATCATGTATGAACTATAAAATGTGAGAATGGAGGAAGTGGAAGTAGCACCTACTCTAACTTCTAAATGTGGTTGATAGCAGAGCAGCTTCCTAACACATAAGCAAATGATAACAGTATGGACATGTAGACATATTTTTCACTTGTATGTTCACATTATAGTTGAATGTTAGCGACTCAGTTTTATGTCACTGTATGGAAGTCTTCTTTGGTACCCAAGTTGATATCTGCGTGTGTAAAATCTGAAAATTGAGAAACAGAACAAGGGCACAGGAAATAGAAGCACAGAGTGGTTTACACTTCTGATAGTAAATCAAGTCAGGTGAATAAACACGGTTTTAAATTGCTGTTGGCTAATAAATAGATTTTGTGATTGTTATTCGTCTTTGTAGGTTGGAAATAGCCAAACTGATCATAGTAACTACAAAAATGATTAGGGTAATTTCCTCACAAAAAAAACCGGTATTAGAAGAAGAGACTAACTAATGATATCTAAGTAGGGAACCGTTTGGTTCTTTTTGTTTCAAGTCATATGTGTACTTCGCCAGGGCTCACATCACATGGCATCCCACTGTGTTTTCGTCGCTGAAATAGTCTCCAACTTCCACTGTTGGCGTCAAGCATGGTGGCTGGATCCTCGGCTTGTCAAAGTGGAAATACTCTTCAACACGGGTTGTAGGCATAGTGGGAATAGGATATGAAGGTGATGCAGAGCATGGTTCTGCAATTGCACAAGGCTGAGCAATGTAACAGTACTGAGGTTGAGTTCTGAAGTTATTATATTGGTATGAATTTGGATAAATGGAGAAATCCGTTTCCGGGTGAACGATGAAATCCATTTCCGGACGAGGCAGAGGGGAAGTTTCTTTCTTGATTTCTTGGGAAACAGAAGCATCTTCTGTCATATTGGTTTCCTTGTTATCATTTTTTGAGTCTGTTTTGCTTCCATTTCCGCCTTCTGTGACATCCTTAGTTTTCTTAGTTTTAATGTCAATTGAATCGGGCTGCTTTTGTTGTTTACACCCATGGTTCTGTTTTTCTTTCTCTTCTTCCACCGCTGTTGTCTCTGTTGGTTTCTGTTCATTTGCTTCTTTCCTGTCAGCTCTAAGTTCTTCGTAGCTACGAAGCTCTGCATGCTTTCCTACTTTTAGAAGCTTCTTGATTAAAATCTGTGGATTCACATTTCCTAGAATTGTCACTTTGGGCTGCAAAGGGTCTATTTCTGTCTTCAAAACTCCTGGCAATGTGAACCATGCATGTCAGCTGCAGAAGAGCTAGGAGAAAAATAATTCACAACCCCTTACACTGAATACATCTTACTTAAAATTGGCTCCATAAATTTAAAACGTGTGATATTAATTTTAAGTAGATTGTATCACTTGTGAGTTGTTTAAAGGAGTGAGTTGTGCAACTGAAAAAATGCTGTGTCTCATGCACTTTGTGTGGGGATGTGCCTTGGGTGTGAACTCACGCTATACGGTGAGCAGTGTCACAAAAATAGTTGTGAACAGTGCAAGAATAACATTTTACATTTTTAAGGTTTGCGATGTACCTTCAACAGTCCTTAATGCCTTCTTCACTTTCTTCTTGCATCCTTCACAGCAGTTGGCAGACACCTTCAACTCAATCTTCTGTACCATATTCAATGCAATTTGGTTTCAGCTCAGCCTAAAAAAAGAAGTAAATATATGGTGGGATTTGAAGAGAAAGAGAATTTTTGTAACACCTTCAAGTCCACGTCCTTTGACATGTTTCTTCTTTGTTGTTGGAGGTTGATGAAAAACGAAGCAGAGGTTAAAAGCAGAAGAAACCAAAAGAAAGCTAAGAAATCTAAAATATGAAACAATGCTGTTTGGTAGTCCTAACCGTTAGACTGGCGAGCTCTATTTATATGCTGCAAAAGACACAGGAATAGTTTAATGTTGCTCCAACGCAAAAGCAATAATAGGAGACAGCTTTCTATGTAAGCAAAGCTTTACCCTTTTGCCTTTGGGTTTATTGCTGTAGCCAGAGTCTGAAGTTTAAAGTGCACAAAGTCAATCCATTGAAGAAGTACATGGGACTTAAACATCTGACCCTCTCAATTAGGTATCATGCAACTTTACTACACACCATGTCCACTTGAGTAATTTTGTGTGTTATGAAAATTTTACCATAAATTAAACGTGTCAAAATCTGACTTTAAACAAAGATTTCTGAGATTACTTAAGCTTACAATTTTATCATGAAAGTATTTTCATCTTCTTTAAAATTTAACATAATTATATTTACATTCCTTTTATTTTAAAAATATTTATTTATTTTTCTTATTTTTCTAAAATAGAGATGATATGTTTAAAATAAAAGAAAAAAATCGATGCATATTTTTTAAAATAAAATAAGTATGAATAAAATTACATCAAATTTTAAGAAATATGAGTATAATTTGTTAAAAAAGTTATGAGAGTGATTTGATTTATGTCAGTCGATATTATTAATGTGTTTTATGTCAACTAATTTTTGCTAATGATGATAAAGTGATTTCATTTAAGGAAAAATTATGTTTTATCTATGTGTGATTTTATCTTTTTTTTTTTCACTTAACACACCCGTGTTTTAGATGTTAAAATTCATCTATTTATGATTTTTATCGTTTTATCATCTTTTCCACTTAATTTTTTTTCCGTCCAAGATATAATAGAAAAGCATGTGTACCGCACATACTTTATATTGCCCCAGTTTTCTCAAAATTAAACATAATTTACATTGATTTTTAGAAACACTACAAATAATGATAATAGCTTTAAAAACTCAAACAAAGTCATATCTTTAATATTTAATAATATAAATAAACTAATCCATATATTTCTAATTCAATAATTATTTATTATAAAGTAAAAAAAAAATTAATCTTGAGCGATTCTTGATGGAAACACAGAGCTAAACAGAAAACACGAGGAAGAGAAGAAGAATTACAATGCCTTTAGCACCCATTGTCTTTGAATGGTAGAGCACGATAAGTCTATGGTAGAATATCTAATCATTTGCTTTGACAAATCTTAGAATTAAAAATTTTTCTTATAACTTAAATTTTCTAAAATATAGTTTTAAATTAGGTTTAATTATGAAAAAATTAGGACAATCTAAAATACGTGTATTACACATATTCTTTTCGTTATATTTTGGGATAGAAAAAATATTATATAGGTAAAATAATAACGGTATAATTAACATCCAATTGTGTGTTGACTTTGTCCACATTATCTTACAGAATATAATTCATGTTTATAAGTTATCAATTTTATATATGAATATTTTGAGAGAATCTCGAAATTCGTATGTCAAAACAAGACTCTATTTTCTACTATACTGACTACCATTTTATTTTATTTAACTGCGGGTCTCAGGTTTTTCAAAAGTAAATTTTGTGAAGATAGTTAAAAGCTATGTAGCATGGACATCATACGCGAATACGGAAAAATACGGACATAAACACAGGATATAATATTTTCAAAAAATATAAGATACCGACATATGAGTGATATGTGTAAATAATAAAAATATAGGAGTATATTTATAAATATTAAAAAATATTATACTTATTTATAAATATATATTATAATTA
>JANHAO010000202.1:0-47660 GCA_026873985.1 Saraca asoca
AGGTTTCAAATAATCTGCACAAGGAGAACTTCTTAAAAAGAAAGAATTATTTATTTTATTCACTCTTCAATAAAATTGAGAAACTGCCTCTTGCAGGTGTTGGCACTTGATAAACGTTATTTGGATCCTCAGCGAACACTCAATCCCTCACAAGCTGAGAAAGAAGAAGGAATTATTCCTCTTACTGACTCATTGCCAATCATTTCTCAGGTATGTTGTCTTTCTGTGAAACTCTCTTGTTCCTTCTCTTCTAAATAGAAGTTTGTTATATGTTGATTTAAGAAATTGTGAGACTAGTGCAACTAGTTGCTGTATGTATATATTGTATACAAATTTCATTTTTGGGTAATATATTTAGTATAAAACTTGCTACGGTTGCACATGGCTAGTTGGCAGCTACATTGAGGGGTTGAAGTGAGGAAGGGAGTTGGCAAACTTGTTTGGATGGCTAAAACAAACTAAGGATCTTGTTCTTTATCAAGAAATTTTCCAAAAGTTTTGCAGATAAACTGCTATATACTTGCCAGATACATCTGTGGAATTCTTGTGCAATATCATTAGTGTTAAGTCCATGGCCTGGCATTCTTGTTTCTGTCCCCAGTTGACTGGCCTGCGTTGGTCTTCTTCAGTATAGGTCACTAAATTTAATTTTCAATGTGATATTCATACTGATTCTGCTTCCATTTATGCAGTCTTACATCACACATTCCCTTAAAGTTGAAGGTCTCCGAGGAATAGTGACAGTACCTGCCAAGCTGGAGTCTACTTCCCTTGTCTTTGCATATGGAGTCGATCTATTTTTTAACCGGATTGCTCCTTCGAGGACTTATGATTCACTAACTGAGGATTTCAGCTATGCTCTACTTCTCATCACGATTGTTGCACTTGTAGTAGCTATATTTGCTACGTGGGTATTATCCGAGAGAAAAGAGCTACAAGAGAAGTGGAGGTGATTTGTTGTCCATTTTTGCCCGAAAGCATCTTGAAGTTTGAGCTTGAACTAGGTAAGTTTCTTAGTATTTGATTAATTGTAAGTTAAATTCAACTAGCAACTCTGGAACTTGTAGCTTTAATGGAGCTGGAGATAAAATTTTCTAGTTCCCACTGCTTCGGGGTGAATGGAGGATCTTAATTTAACTGTTGTAACATTGAGCAGTACAAAATAGAAAGAATTATGACAGACTTGTGATCCAAATGGAGGGAGGGGTGCTACTTACATGATGCTAACTTACAATAATCTGAGTCTCAGAGTGGAGTGGGCTAATTATATGCAAGGCTCTTATCTGTGACTGTCCTACAAAGTCATCTCTGCGGAATAATTTTTCCCCAATTTCTGCATGGATTGCTCTTTTTGGCAACTATTATGCACTTTGTACATCAATCATTTTCTATGTCTGATTTCTTACAGATTCAATTTGTCGATTACCAGTGCAGTCTGGCTTTTCAATACTGACACACAAGCAATATAATTTGCTAGACGACAAGTGAATCGCATGTTTTTCTCTAACATGGCAAATCATACACAGATAACTTTCAAAAGCTAAGAGTTATTAAATGCGTTAACAGTAGAGTCTCTATCTTTGGTTTAGATACAATAGACTCTCAAGCCTATTACGTGAGCCAAGAGAGGTAAACCATCTGAAATATAGGGGAAATGAAAGGCAATGATAATATATAAATAAACAGAAAAATACATTGAATTCCTTTAAATATAATATAAATATAATAAAATTATATGAACCTCTCTTCTAATTTCAAATTATATACTTTATTAAATATCTTACTTTAATTAAACAAATTTCGATGTGAATATGATAGCATATTTTTTAAATACTTGATAGTTTAATCAAAAGTATGATTTAGAAGTTAAATAATATTCAATTATTATATCACCTCCAAAGTAAGAATAATATTTTATTGAATTTATTTAAAAACTAATACAAAATCTGCAATTTCGTGTTTTTTTTCTCTTCTCTCATTAGTTACAAATATCAAAATCTGAATTAAAAAAAAATCAAGTTTGCTATTAAAAGTGGGATTACAATTGTCCAATCTATTTCTTTCTTTGGCTACAATATAAATTTGATCCCCTAATTTTGTCACTATTTTTTTAAACAAATTTATTCCAAATGTTCACAAAACTTGCAATTTCACTCACATGATTAATTCTGTTTGTTTTTTAATAGAGATGTTTATATGATATCCAACTCGACATCTTATGTGGCATCTAATTCAACAGCCACAATGTTCTCAGATTTTTCCTGTTTTTTTCCTCTTTTGTCCTTTTTTGCTTTCTTCTTCTCCAAAGGCATCTTGACCTCTCTTCCACCGGCAGGCTGCGCAGCCAATAGCACCACTACAACTTTCAACCCCACATCATAATCTGAATAAACAAATGGTCTCGGATACTTCAAGACGGTCAAAATTTTCAGCTCCTCCACTAGCTCCGAATTTGTCACATTTTCAATCAATTAACTACAATTTTCCTCATGTATGTAGGACTTCAAACAATCATTTCACTAATTTGTTTTGCTCATTCCAGGGAATCACATCAAAACCCACAAAGTTCAAAAATAAAAAAAAAATAAAAAAAACTTATTGGAATTATTTGACATAACACAAAATTAGACTAGATTCAATGTTGATTCCCAAGTGAATACTTTCCTTTACATCAATTACTACTACATTTCTTTGTTTTACAATTAGTGGAATATTTAAATATTTAAATGCTAACAATTTAATTCATACTACATAAAATATCAGTTGGGTTGTCAACATGGACATTCCGTTGACAAAATGAATGAAGTTAGTCATTTAAATGAAATTCGTGTTTTATAAAAGTTATAGGGTAAATTTATTTAAAAAATTTATTAGGATATAAGAATAAAACTAGTGGTAAAGTTAGCAGATCAAATTTATATTTTGACCTCTCTCTTCTTCTTTTTTTTTAATTAATTTGTTGTATTTTATTTATTATATTTGAGTTTTTTTTCTTGTTTAACACATAAATTTTTTATCTTTACTTTTTTTTTTTTAATTTCTCATATATAAATACAATTTTTTTTAACTTTATTCTAAGATATGAGCTCAACTTTTATATGATAAAAACTCGTTTTTGTTGTAAGCAATTTTTCATTCTATTCTACTGTTTAATAAAAGTAGACGCTAACAAAATGATCATTACTATGAAAAAATTTTACTTTCAAAGTTACTATCATCTATCAACGAAGTTGTGACAAAAAGACTTATGTCCATTAATACTCTACTATATCATATGAGAATATATCATATAAATGATTGTCACGAAACAGAGGAATAAACATGTCAAATAATTATAAAGGAAAACAATTTTATGATGGGTTAAACCAATTACTTAGTATCAGTTCAGTTAGAAAATTATATTTTGAGAATATTTGCTAAAATTTGAGAGGACTTGGCTAAAAACCAAATCATGCTCACCATCATATTTAATACAACTAACTTTTTTTCTATTGTAAACAGTCACCTTTTGCTTGGAAGCAACGTGAAAAAAGGATAGAAAACACGGATGGAGGGAAAAAGTGTGGAGAGAAAAAAGCTGAAAAAATACTTTTACATTTCTTTTGTTTCAAATATTAGAGTGGGTCAACATATGTGGTAGTTCATAACTGCGAAACACCCTACACAAGAAACAAGATTAGCAATATATGACAGAGGTGATCTATTTATTACATTCTGATACTTAAGTTAGTAATACCTTAATTTAATAAATATGTTGAGAGTCATCTGTTTATAAAAGTTTACCTTGATATCCTTATATAAGCATTATTTATATAGTAGATTATGCCTTTGAAGCAAGTGAAGTATGGTTATGCATTAATGATGCGTTGATTACAGATCAAGAATCTCACTTCACATATTAGGAAGCGTGGTTACGTAATTCATACACGATCTCTAATTCATAGCATGTGGCACACTATTATTAGATTGCTTGGTCATCTTAGAGTAATATCAAGTCTTCGGCCAGTTGACTGACTTAGTGCTATTTTAGGCATTTTGTTGGTCAACTATTACTCAAAGTATTTTCAAGTTTACCTTTGATTGACCTATCTTATTGCGAGGGCTTAGGCGATCAATGATATCAGGTCGTGGTTGAATGATTGTACTTCATATGAGGAGGGCTTTACGTAAAGGTAAGATGATCTGTTCATGATCGATTGACCTTTATTTAGGATCGGTCGATTTGTCACAACCGCTTAAGTCTATTTTAGGTTGTGTATTTTTCTTTTCATTATTCAATCCAAGACATCTTTCTATATTCCTATACTAGTTAAACAATAGTTCTTGCAGTTAGTAATGATGGTTTGCACGTTCTTGAGGCATGGCCCTAGCTGTAGATTTCTTGTTGTTGCATGAATCACCATCTCATTCATTGATCTCAACCAATGTCAACCGTTGGATTGCTCCATAGCTTACTTTAAATAACGAGTCATTTTGAAAAAACACTTTACCTCCTTGGCTTTTCCAAAGATGATGACTTGCTTCTCCGATGTTTTTTGCATTTCTAACAATCTTCCGGTGCTCTTCCAGCAGTTTCAATAGCTTTATGAAGTATGATCTCTTTATGTATGATTTCTTCCTCCATCTTTGCTTCGGTTTGTTCCTTCAGGGGTTATCGTGCAAACTCTATTTGTTGAAATATCTTCATTTATGTTTGCTCTTTGCTGTTGATGATTCTAGCATAACTTTGATGATGTAAAGCCTTGCTAGTTTAATGATGTAGAGCTTTCTATTATGGCTTTCTGAATTTCGTACTATTTATAAGTTCTTGCCCATTTTGTTGTTGAGACCACTTTTGACTTTTTTTCCCCTTTCTCTTTATCTTCTCTGTGATTTTTCATCTTCATAGTTTATCATTCCTTTCTTTTTTTGTTATAAAATACTAATTTGATATAATGTAACTTAAAAGAAAAACAATTACTTCATATGTTATAATTACTTAATTTACAAAATAATTAACATATTACAAGTTAAAAATACTAATAACCTAAAAGCAAAAATCAATAAATTAATTGAAAATAAAAACAAAGGAAGAAAGCAAAATCTATGAAAAAAACTAAGATTCAGTTGATATAGAATTGAATAAGCAGGGAATAGTTGGAAATTTTAAATGGGGAATGAGGCTATTTTTGAAGCCAACCCCGCCTCCCTCCCTTCTCTTCTACTCTCCGGCGGCCGTTTTCCATAGCACTCGCGTCACTCCTTTTTCTTGTCCCTTTTCGTTTGACACCGCGTACAAACAAAATAAAATTTACATAAAAATTTAACATAAAAATTATAAAAGATATAATTTTTTATATACATAGATTTTATATATAATAAATTATATAAAAAAATTTCATGAATTTTTATATAAAAATATTATTTTTAATAAAATTTATAAAAAATATTAAATTTTCTTGAGTTCAAATCCAATAAAATCCTAAAATTATTCATATGAAAAGGATCTCGGTTCATTTCTTCCAAATAACCAAACAGAGGCACGTAAATGTAACATCGAATTGTGTCTGAGACTCTGAAATAAATAATACCAAGAGTGAGTGATTAAATAGGTGCAGATAATTACAAACAGAAAAATGAAAAACAGCTAGCAATGTACGATAAAGCCTCCTCTCTGCAGATCAAAACGCAGGAAGGCGACACGTCATGTTGACCGAACAACGTCGTACTGTTTCTTACTACAGTCCCTATTTGTATTATAGCCTGCAACTACTAAAACTGTATTAGTTTTGTAATCTATACGACAAATCTCAAATATATGTATTTGAAAAGATTTGTACTGCTATGTATTTTTATTTTTTTAATAAAAATTATAAGTTTTCTATAAGAAATTAAAAATTTGAAAATTAACATTTTAATTCATAGAGTTATTATAAATTTATATAAAATTTCAATCTTTAAAAAGAATTATAAAATTTTATAAAACTTGCAGGTGAGCATGACTTTTTGTGTGAGAGATTACAGTAGGGATGTGGCGTTGCTCAAATAAAACAAATCACCTTCTTCTACTTCTTCCTCTCTTCTGTCATCATTCATTATTGTCATCCTTCTTGTCAAACTCTCAAGTACCTGTAACGCCATTTTCTCTCTCTACCAAATTCACCACCACCACCATGAAAACTCACCAACCAAAGCTCAAAACCCAACTCTTCTCCTGCGGTTTCTTCCGCCACTGTGCTCAAACCGTCGTCAGCCCCACCGCCACCACCCTCCACTCCCCTGCTCTCCCTATCACTGACACCCCCTCCACCCCACCGCCGTCATCGACTCCGCCGCCGCCACCTCCACCTCCACCCCTTCGGCTAAAGTTAAAACCTGAATGCGAGTCCTCCACCTCTTCCTCTTCTTCTTCTACAACCTCCCAGAGCTTCACTCAGTGGAGATTCTCCCTTCCCACCTCAACTCCTTCTACCCCTCAACCTCATCCTCCACCGCCGGAAACCCACCAACCCATACCCGAACCAATTCCCTGCACCAACCTTCAAGAGCTCTTTCACGTCTCGGAGCTCCAACTCAGCACCGGCTCCGATACGGACCGCATTGCCGCGCTTCATCTTCTAGAACGTTCCCTCGTCCCCAATCCGCCACCTGAACAACCAGCCTGCCCGCCGGAGCTGATGCGTAGGGTTATTTGTAATTTGTGGAACCCAGGGGGGGCAAAACCGGCAACGAAGATTTTGTTTGCCCTCTGTTTGGCGGACGGAAACCGGCGCGTGGCGGTGGAGGCTGGAGCGGTGGGTGGGGTTATTGAGTCGGCGCCGGAGCTGGATGGAGCGCCGGCGGAAAGAGCGTTGGCGGCGCTGGAGCTGATGTGTACGGTTGCCGAAGGGGCGGAGGAGGTGAGAGCCCACGCTCTCGCGGTGCCGGTGATGGTCACTATGATGGGCAAAATGGGGGCACGCGGGAAGGAGTACGCGATTGGGGTGCTCGCGGTGATCTATAACGGCACGGTGGGGGACCAGCTGATGGCGCCACCGGAAGAAGTGGCGCGTGCGGTGGAGCTTGCACTACAAGGCGAATGTAGTGCGAGAGGGAAGAGGAAAGGGGCACATCTGTTGAAGACACTGCAAGATTATGGGAAGCCACAGGAACTCACTGAGGAGGAGAGATAAAGCAACGGTGAAAGCGGCAGTGGCTTGAATATGGAAACCGGAGGTCTTAATAACGGCGTTTTTGGCGGCTTTCCATCATGAGCTTGATAAAAAGGACCGCGCATTTGATAGTTGTGTTTTTTCATGCTGATTTTGTATCAAATACCTGTTGTGAAAATCTTTGTATGAAGTTTCTTTCTTTCTCACATCTCATGAATGTTGTTATACTTTTGATGTGTTGTAAAATTAAAAAATTGAGAATCTGAGATGTTGATCAATCAAACATCTTATTCTTGCTAGATAGGCATGTAAATTTATGTGTTAAAAATGTGACCTTGGACACTTTCTAAGAGTGGTGTTCATGATAAGAATCTAACCCAATAATTTTTTTCATTGCATCTTCATTTTGTGTTTATAGGAGAAGTATAACAGATTTTGATGCTGCTTGTATTAACTTGTGTCACAAGAATAACTTGCATGGGAACATGCAACATTTAAGTATGAGAACGTGTCATGTGTATATCCATAATATTTTAACAATTAAACCTTGGATCGATTTTAGATTCGGTTTGATTAAATTGGTCGGTTTAAGTTCAGTCATATTTTTGCACGTCGAGATCAACTTGATGACCTTCTCGCTGTATTTGCTTTTAAGACATTAGGAATAGAAGTTAAGCAAACCAATTTAGCAATAGATGTATGACTTTTTTGAGCAAACCAATGCTTTTGGATTGAAAAGCCTAATTCAATAACAGGATGTTTACTACATGAATTTCAAAATATTACATATTTCTCTCCTAATTAAAAAAAAAAGTGAAATTATTTATGTTATTGTTAAAACTAATGCATGTGAGTTGTTTGTAACTTCCAAATTAATATTTAATTTTTTTTTCGTATTAAGTCACTATTCAATTTAGCAAAATACAAACTTTAGACTAAAATTCTCAAACAAAATCAAAGAAGGCCAAAGATTTTAGTATTTAAAATTACTTCTAAAATTTAAGGTGAGATTTTTTAATTTTATTAAATTGAGTGTATTATGTAATTTTTTTTGTGCTGATATTTATAGGTTTTGCAAATGATGCAAAACCTTCTAATTTTTGTTTGATTCATTTGTTAAATTTTCATTTTGCATTATATATTAGATTTTTAAGTTTGTAATTGAAATATGATTAGGGATTTTTGTATTTAATGAAAATATAAGAAAATTTTGTTTTGTTTCTTATTGAAATAGAGTATAAACAGAACTATTCATAAATAAAAATAATTTTTTCCATTCATTTATTTATAAATAATGGCTTTGATCCAACAAAACAATGAAATGGAAAAAAAAAAAAAGATTAGGATCACAAACAGCTTATGTATGCCATCTCCATTAATTTTTAAAAGAAACATAAATAATTTCAGTTTGTCTAACAGTTTAAGATAATAGATAAGATCTTAAAACTTAACTATTACTTTTGCCACTTGCTCAAATTTTATGAGATAAATTGTATCTGCCCATTATTTCTAATTTGTAAAACTAATCCTACAGACGTACATTAATCGCTATTGGCTTGGATTTATACATCTAAGTATAGAATAGTGCAGTCAATATTCAGAATCAGCTCCTTCCTTAAATTAAGACTAATGGACATTTAATTTTGTAGTCTGAGGAAAGGATGTAACAAATCTGTTTCTGAGGCCAAAAGAATTTCCACGTTCCATTGGTACACTGCATATTATCGTAATTCAAAAAATACTTATACACTTTAATTATAATATCTATTTTTACACTCACACGTTAAAAAGAAACTTCTATCACATTTAGTATAATTTCAAGACATTAAAATTTAAAATTAACTTCTTTTTATTTTATGAAAATAAGAGATATTATAACTTAAATATATATAAATATTTCTCGTCCAATTCCAACTATACTCTTTGGATCAGAACCAGTGGACCATTAATAAATAGAACGCCAATAATTCTAAGTTTTCCATTATTGAAGCGAAGGAGCAATAATTAAATGATGAACAAGTCCTGGCTAGCCAGGTAGAAGTTGGACCACTAATATTATTTATTCTTCATACACTATATATGCAAAAACAGTAACAACAGTAGAATCCAATCGTTGAAGTAAAATGGGTCGGATCAAATTAAGAAAAAAAAAAGGGAAATATCTAAGTTACAAATTTAGTTTATTTAATTGAATCAGATGCTTGAAAATGAATATGTCAGATTCACGTGCGGTGGGGTTTGAGTTTCAGAAATTGTTGAATATGTGAGGGTTTGTGTGTGTCAGATTTGGCTGAGAAAATGGTAGTGAAAAATACTGAGAGTGATGGCTCCTTTTGCTGCACTCTTTACACATGTTTGCATTGCTTCCTGAGAATATTTATCTTCTGCAGCTCAGGATATGCCATGTCTATGCCACTCTTCCTTCAGATATCATACTTTAATTCTTTTTACTTTCTTATCTTTTTTATTTCACTGCATTCAGTTTGTCATTTTACCTTTTTTTGGTTTTTTTTACCTATCTATCTTGTTTATTCATATATTTTCTTATCAATTATTAAAAATTTAAAAAGTGATCGTAGTTGTGATTAATGTCAATATTACGGTTGTAAAAAAATTATAGAAACACAAAAAAAAAAGAACAAGATGAAAATGTGACAATATGGAGTGTATGTGTGTTAATTAGCAATGTGTTACGTAAATCGTATAAATAAACTCTATACAAAATAATAAGGTAATAAAATTTAAGTTGAGTTACCTTAGTCTGAACTTTTTTGCTGCCATGCAATGATATATATATATATACTTTGACATAAACTATTGCTGAAGTTTAAGTGAAGTTAGGATTGATTTTAAACTTTTTTGCTGATATAAACTTTAAGATAAACTATTGTTTTTATTGACAAACTGACTTTGATAAATAAGGGACCACAATATTATGAAAGAAACAGGGAAAAGCCATAAATAGTTTGTAAAAAGCTTGCATTCTAAAAAGAATATAAGTGATTGATGAAGATAGATATATATTACTTTGATACATATATACATACATATACATATGCACCCACAGAAAAAGCCTCAGGATGGAACGCTTTGCTTCCTTTCCGTACCATCGGCTCAGTTTTACACAGAAAGCATTAGATACTATTTGGACGTAAGAATTGTAATTCTAGTTTTACTCGTAAGGGAAGGAGAGTGCTTAGTCCAAATCAGGACTTTAATTTCTAATCCCTGGGTTTATACCTACAAATTGTATCAAGTAGGGTGGTAGTTTCAACCTTGAATCTAGTATTATTAATTTGTCCTCTTAAAACTAACTCATCTTGTTTGGAAGTTGATTGCATTGGGTATTAAAAGTTATATGATTCCAATAATTAGAAGAATACAAAGATTTTGCAACCATAATTATATATGCTTCCATATGGAATCACACTTGAAAAGAGAAAAAAAAAAACTAATCATTGATATTTCTTTTACAATAATATTATTTATTCATTCATTTTCTCTCACACATAGATAGTTGAAGGATGTAAAGAAGAAAGCTTAAGATGGTGACAAAGAGATTATTCTTTTTTTCTGATATATATATATATATATATATAAACATCTTAAAATGAAAAAATGTTATTAAAACCTATCATATATGCATAGTATAGTTGGTAGAAAAGTTGGAAATTATTATTTTCATTAAAACTAGAATTGATATATACTTGCCCCATGTATAATTACTAGCAGTCAAGCACAGCTTTTTCAGCCAAAGAAAATTAAATAGAAAAAGACAAAAGCACACCCTTAAATTACAAAGAAACATGGACTAATTTCATGATTTTCTAGCTTTGCCTTTTTATTTTCCAGCTTGCTAGCTCCTTACAATAATCATTCAAAAAGTGCCCACCAAACTACAACTACTACATCTCCCCAATGTTTCAGGCTTCTTCTGCTAACCAAGAAAGCCTCAAAGTCAAATCTTCCAGATTCTCAAAAACCTTGAAAATTGGCTTGCCCAGAAGAATCTTCTTCTTCCTGGAATAACGCTATGTTGATTAGCACATTGATATACAATTCCTGCTTTTTAATTGATGCTTCGAATCTGGTCGTGACCGCTGATTCCGGTGTGTGACTTCGTCAATTGGTTGAAAAAGTTGAAGAAAATACGTTGAGTTCGGCGGCTTAGCCTTATTGGGAAGAGTTGATGTTGGAGGGCTTATTGTTGCTGCTCAAGATCACTTTGTGGGGGTTAGTGTTACTGTTGCTGCGTCAAAATCTGAAGGGTATGCCAAGATCTTAAGGTTGAAACAACAATATCGATCCTCTCCTTAATGTGGCTAAGCTGTCACTTGGGATGTTGGGTTGTGATCAACAAGGTTAGTACACTATATAATATATATTGTCGTTCTTCATTGTTGCAAGTGTTGTATCTATTTACGTTAAGTCCTAAAAATGAATTCAGAATTTTTTATGCTGGAAGAATATCATATGAGCTACTGTACATGTTTGTTAAAAAGAAACAATTTTTTCACCAAAATATGATATACTTCCTTTCCTTTTGATTTGGTAAATCAAATTGAAGAGTCGGATTTAAGCATTTAATCAATGATTGGACAAAACAAGTAATATAATGCTTTTTCACACCATATATTGAAATGAATGACTATTCATCGGTTATACAATTAGCATCATTCTAACTTGCGTTCAAATATAAATATGGATTAAACAATCATATTAATCTGAATTGATTGTAAGTAAACTAGTAGTGTTGTTAACTTTTTCCTTACTTTACATATTATATCATACAGGTATACCGCCTGGCATTTATTTCCAGTTCTTGGATTGGAGCCATTAGGTAATATCTGAAAGTAATTGAATTTCGAAATCATATGATTGGCATTTTAGCACACATAATTTAGAATGATTTGAACTTCATAAGATTGCTAAATCGGCATCTACATGTAATGTCATCGTTAGACAAAGCATAACCTATAATTTCACCGACGATGTTCATATGGAAGATGTGTACAAAGAAATGACATAACTTGGTATCCATCAAGATGCGAAGCTGACTGTGGATAAGATTCCTGAGTTCCCTTAAACTCCAAACTCATTGGATTTCAACCCAACATATAATTAATTATTAGTAACAGTAATATCATTCATATGAGATATGAGAAAACCTAAATCAGATAGGAAAATACATACATAAAAGAAAAATATTCATGTTTTTCATACTAGGAAGAGCCACTGAGAATGCAAACACTACAGTAGCCTAGAAGCCTGTAAGAAGGATTATGATTAATGAAGATGCCATGAGTTAATGCACATTCAGCTCGATACAGTACGATATAAAGGATCTAGGTCCCAGTCAACATCATAGTGGGACCCACAACGTTTATATCACATTCTATCCAGCTACACTATACGCCACCGCATGTGCTCGGGATCCTAGAATAAATGGCCGATTCTTCTACGAAACTTCGCTGCTTCAAAATTTGCAGACTTCATGCATTATGTGAAAAAACTGAGAGACCTAATGCCAGAAAACTTGTGCGGCTTAGAATCTACAATGGCTGTCTAATACCCTTCATTAAAGCTTTAAATGTATATCTGAAGATTCTGCTGTGGTTCATTTCAACTATTAACGTAGGGATGATAATTCAACTCCAAGGCTGAACCGAAATGTGTGGGAAGAAGTGCAGCAAATGGCGTTACTCAAATAGGGGGCTTAACAACATTGTGCAGGAAAAGTATCCCAGGTTTAACGAGTTTATGTAAAGAAGCCAGGAAACAAATGGATCCTGGAAATATGTTCTCCTGTAGATTTGGTCAGCAGAATTATTGTATGTGAGAAAATTAGGAGTAAAAATTGATGGTGCGGCTTAGAGGGATCTGTGCTGATATGTACATACTGTTTTAAGTACATAGCTTCGGTATTTTGTGCTCACAACTCTCTGGAAAATGCTTACAAACACAAAGCTTTCCTTCACGTTTCCCTCACGCTGATATTTTTATCATTGGATTAAGTTTTCCAAAATGACCCAATGATTATAATTAGTCGTGTAGAAAATATTCATGTAAAAACATGCATCTGAATAATAGTTGAATTATGAGAGAAAATGATCTGTAAGTATTAGAAGGTAAGAAAAGCTAATTATAATTATTCCACCAAAAGCATTGTGAACAACGAGAAATGAACTTTTTTCCCCTTAATTTCCTTACATAATGTTGTAGATGCATATAAGCAACACAAACTTGTTTGACATGCATGCCATTAATCTTTCAAGCAACAGCAAGAATATTTTACAGTGCATTAGTGCGTGAGCTTTGTTTTAGGGTTGGGATTCTTACACGATTGGCAACTGTACTGCATTGCCAACCATTACTAGCTGATCATTCATGGACCCAGTATTCCTGGAAAGCTTTCAAATAATTCTTACCACCGTAACTTTTGATACCAGGCTGTGCTTTAGATATTATTTAATTGATACGTCAATATAATGTAGATTTATAACAACTTCACATTTTCTCCTCAAGAGTAAGAATTGGGTAATAATAATAATAATAATAATGAAATTTCATTGGAGAGAGGCATTAAATTTATGATATCTGTACAAACTCCTGCCTACTATGAGTGATCATCAAAAGTGATCCATATCACATGAGTCACAAATAGTATAAATTGATAATATTTTTTGTTTATGTTCATGAAATTTGGTGAATTTTATATCATTATTTCATTCGATAAATGCAGGTTTGTTTTTTATCACTCTAGATCTTGAACTTTTTCCTCCTTCTCCTTCTCCTTCCTTGAACCTTTCTCTGGATCTATAGAAAAGCAAGAGAAAGAAAACATAAAAGAAATAAAGCATGGTGGAAAACTAATTCCCTTATAGTTGAATGCTATGAAAAATATAAGGCGGAAAGAAAATGATGACAAACAGTGGAGTGGGGTCTATCTTTTCCAGCCCAAAGCAATTCATTTTTTTACCCATCTTTGTTCTCACAATCACTAAATTTGTACATCAAAAACTTTCAAAGGGCTATAAAATTATAGGTTTTTCTTCTCTACACACTTGAAAATTTTTCTTTGCATGCAGAATTTATAAGTTTAACTAATATATATTTTTTTATATCTTTTGCATAATAAGTTGTAATTTTTTTATAAAAAGCAAATTATTAAAAAAAATTTGTTGCAATTTTAGGTGACGAAGTTGTAATTCTTATGTATTTATTAAATGTAAATTTTGATAAAAATTAAATTATTTTATAAAAAGGTTATAAAAAATAAAAAAAAATTGCAAGCTTTTCGTAAAAACTTGCAAAAAGGAGTTGTATAGAAGCAAGAACTCCAAATATTAATTTTATATATATATAATTAATGTTATATAAAATTAATGTGAAAGGTAGGAAATGTAGAATGGGAAACAGAAGGAAGACACAATGAAGTTCTTGAATACTTATAGTTCTTTTATTGCATCAAACAAAAACTTGAACTAGGTTCCCTAGGCAGATTGAGAAATAAATGGTGCCAAAATAGGTGATATTACTATCCATTTTCTTCTATATAGCAACGAAAACGATGGTAATTCTCAACATATAAAAATGATCATATGAGACATCCCAACGTTCGCTCACTTGCAGTTTGGGTCTGTTTGACTGCTGTCGTACATGTAAGATATAAAAGTATTTTGATGGTTTCTTTTATTAAAAAAATGCGATGCCATTTTCAGTCATCTAAAGCGCAGACATTACTAGTGCTCAAGAACAAGAATTTTACCCAAAAACAATAGTAATGAGTGCTTAAGAAGTAGAGCTTAGAAATAACCAATTAACAAAACTGAAGTTGTCCGTAGGTAATTGCAAGTGAGAAATTCTTCTTGTGGATAATAATATCTACTTATTAATAATCACACAAACTATAGCGAAGCAATATAAGGCGACTATGTGCTATCTTAGGAGAATGGAACTTCTACTTCAGAAACATATCATATCTTTAAACTCTGCCTTGCATTGTATAATTTATAACCAGAGTATGATCAACGTCAATGAACTTATTGCTGACTACAATTTGATCCCTCCCACCAGAAATTACATTAACACAATTTGTTCAATCCTACGTCAAATTGCTGATGGGTCATTCACCAAAGTACAAACAAACCGACCCTTTAAAAATGAGGCCTTATCTTGAGGCTTCCACACACTAACTTTGTAACACCAAAATAAAACATCAAATACATAATTCAAGTTACATGAATCTATATAAAGGTCCTTTCAGTCCATCCTTTATATCACTCTGCTATGGACATGGTATACGGCAAGCATGTCTGCGGTCAAGCCATCCCTTATCTGCTTCTGCACTGAAAATCAGTTGCCATCTAACTCATCTTCATGTTGCATATGAAACTCAACCTGCTCAAGCTATTAAAAAAAGTGTCAAGGGAAAAGTTTTCTGTGACAACATAAAGTTACATCATAATTCATGACTTTTATCAATGATAATTATTTTAAAAAGGGATGTGAAAAGCTACCGTATTCTGGAATATTCAGAGACTTCAATGTTTTGCATGATCTTTTAATTTAGGTCGCTTCAAATTTTTCTGCTGTTTGGTTCCACGCAAAGTATGTAAGCCAGGCTTGCTCTTGGAAATACTAGGCTTTCCAAACTTTAAGTCTTCACCTCTGATCATGTATACATTCCCTCTTTCTGGTACTGTAAAATCAGCTGGATTTCTGTTAATGCAGCAAATGTTGGACTGCGAACCATATTTCACTGGCGGTAAGGTTTCACGAGTACCATGAACTTGTGACTTTCTTGGTATTGAAGTTTCATTGTCCAAAAGTGGCCAGCTGAACATCTTCAAATCAGACATACCAGGAAGTCTTTTCTGAGCACCATCTCGTGCAATCGTGGCCTTGCATGATTTGCCACCTCTAGTTTGCAAAGGTGCATTGGAGTTCTTCATCTTATCTTTTGATCCAGACTTGGAGGAAATATGACTGCTTGACTCAGAAGCTCTATAAAGATTCTGATCATCACGTATCACTGAAGGAGATGCACCAAAGTTTGGGGAGGGAAGAAAAAGGCCACGTGATTTATCTGCTAAGTGATTTCTGCTATAGTAATCAGATGATGAGTGTTTCAGGGAAGCAGAAGCCTTGGATGCACCAATCTCCAACTTTGTATTGCAATGATGAGGATAAGAGGGTCTCTTCAGCATTTCTGCACTGACACCTGCACTGAAGGGTGTACCTGATTGCATGCCTGCATCCATAAGGCTGAGTAAATGCATAGCTGGTATTGTCTCGTTGGAATACAAATCTATAGATCCCTTAAGATTTTGATGAGGCTCAGTCCCATTATGTTTACAAGGAAAGGCATTCATTCTGCTGAAGGTTTCAGGGCCCATATTCCTATTAAGATTTTCTAGTTCAGAAGCATCCAAATTCGGGCAGTTAAGATCAAAGTTCCTCTTGATGTTCTGCTTATGCACTGCACCAGATCTGCATGCAATCATATCCATGTTAGTACTAGTAGAATGAGAAGGAATCCTTTTGGGCATATCATATGCCAGGGGTACTTGATTTGGGGCCAAAGATGCCCAGATGCGGGAGGCTTCATCATCCTTGTGTAAAATAGTCTTGTGCAAGCTACATCCTCCATGGGCCTGTGAAATAGCATCAGAGGATCCATGCTCTGCAGTACTTCCATTGAACTTGGAATTTTGAGCACTGCCGAGCAGGCCAGAATCCATAGGTGAAAAATGGAATCCACTCGGCTTCGTCTGGGAATGGGAAACTTCGACACCAAAGGGGTAAGGTGATTGATACACATCGTTCATATTCAAATGGCTTCCATCAAATGGAGGAAAGTACTCAACTGATTTTCTTTTGCTAGGCCCCACATTCACACTTGTCATAGACACAACATTTTTCCCATAACTTTCCCATGGTACCTCCTTAGGGCCCTCTTGTGATAATCTCGATTCCCCTTTGCCATATACAGCAGTGCCAACTGCAACATGTGCTTTTCTTCTGATGGAAGATTTGTCTAGCAGGCAATTTCCATTTTCTGCATCAGGAAGACACCTCTCATACTGATTCTTTGCCATCAGTTCTACAATTTCCATGGGTATATCATCTACCGTCCCCTGCTCAGACACCATGTCAGCTGTTTGATCACCATATCTTTTCATAAAACCTACGACTTCCCGAGCTTCAGTAAAGTTTCCTGCTTTGCTTGCACCAGTAACTTTCTGCAAAAAGAAAATTATTATTTTCTCAGAAAGATGGTGTCCACTATGAATGCTTGATTGCTTTCAACAAGAAGGATGACACATTAGTTATAAACTGAATAAGAGCAATGCACAAGGATGATACATAAGTGAATAACACTACCAAGACAATTAAAGTATTAATTCTCAACTAACATGACATTAAGATTTCATGAGAATGCCCATTAACTGATGTGAATAAAGTACTTGACAATTCAGAATTATTAGAGTACCTCAGCTTTTTAAAGAATTACACTACTCAACTAAGGAAGCTATATATATATATTGAGTTAAATGTCCAATTCAAGTAGTGAAAATAGTACAAAATGGAAATTTTTTTAAAAGAAACTAGGGGTAAGTGTAAATTTGGTTAAAATAATAATACCCAGTCAATTATCAGGCAACAGAAATGGTGCCACTGGTAACAAACAAAAGAGTGTAAAACCAATCTCCATATCAGAGACCATCATACTCATTAATTCCACAAAAATAATAATAACAATAATGATAATAATGAAATAAGAATACCATTTTCTGGTCATGGAAATGAGTCCCATCTTCAACCAGAGAGGAACATTTATGCATTTCATTCGGAAAAGGCATTCTATGGGGCTGTATATTGCTACTTACTTCACAACTAACTCCTTTTCCAGAAATGGCATCTATTCTGTGCTTTGAAGGAATGCTTGGCTCACCAACAACATTGGTTTCTCTCCCTCTCCTTACAAGCTGATGTACTTTTGAGGTGCCCTCTTGGAATGGCAATGGGAGAGGTAGCTGATTTTCAATTTGATGGATACAATTTTTGTCGTATACATGTGCTAACATATAGCTGTTAAGAGAAAGATGCACCTTTTCATTCAATGCAGTGGTTGCTGATTGAACTGGCATGGCCACAGGTGTATTTGATCTGATTTTTGTATCTGTATATGCAAATGAACCTTTCGAAAGCATGCCATTTTTCTGACCAGATAAAGAAGCCAACTCTCCATCCTGCTGTATTTTACCTTTTCCCTTGTTCAATTTTGAGCTATTTTCTGTTCTTGGAGCATGCAAAGATAATGTATCCATCCCTTTCTCCATGAATGCATGAGGAGCTGATACAGAAGAATGAGTTTTAGATCCGTGCACCTTTTTGGTGCCATCCATATTGTCCTGGTTTTCTCTTCGCAGCTTTCCTGGGAGTGACTCGTAAGTCAATTGGTTGTCAACAACTTGAATCTTTCTGTTCTTCTTCTTACCCATGGTGTGGCTATGTTCAATTTTGGGTTTACTCCCGTGGCTCTTCGCACCATCTTGTAAACCTATCCCTGAATATACATTTTCTGATCCAGTATTTAGAACAGTTTTGTTCATTATGTCTACATCTGCCTCTAAGTTTTGAACTTCGTCTTCAGCCCCTTGGGAGCACATTTCTGCATGTCTCCATTCTTCATCCATAAGAAACTTCCTTTTCCTACTCTGACCCATATTTGTTACATCACCATGAACATTCACCCTATCTGGGGGCACTGCCAGTGTCTGAAAAGCTGCTGATGCATCTGATGTACCGTTTGATAGCGAATGTGTAGGGACTTGATCAGACTTTGTCCTACCATTTTCACTTAACAAGTCAGTCAGCAGTCGTACTTTTCGAAGTCTCCTGCGAGGCAAACCAGTTGACTTATCAACATGATGATCCTGAAAATCATTTGCAACCAAATTGTCTGTATTTCCAGGTAAGCTATTTTGATAAGCAACTGATTCTACATTGTTGTGATCCACCTCAGTAACTCTTGTGACCTCCTCCAAAACTGTACAAGCTTCTATCAACTCTTTTTGGCATTGATCATCTGCAGAAATAGGTGTTCCTTCACTAGAAGTCTGAACAATACTTTTAAGCATGCTTTTGGGACTGCTGGTAGCAAGCTCAACATCGGCGACTTCATCACCTTCACAACCTGTCTCAAAAGTTTTTTATTTGAGTTCAAGTCTTTGTAATCGGAATTTCATTAGGAGAATATATACAAAGTTGCTGCTTCAATATTATATTAGGAATGAAAGTAGACTGCTGCCTGGCTGCTATGCATCTAAACCTACCTGTATGATTTGTATGTGCTTCCTGTCTCGGGCCAGGATCAACTCCTGCTGAAACACTAGACAATTGATGATTGAGATTATCCTCCAAGCCAATATCATGGCCTAAAAAAATACAAAAATATCAAACCACATAATGTAACATAGTCACTGAAACACAAATAGAACTGAGCTTGAAGTTACCTTTTACTGTGCTATGTGAAACTTCAGCTTTATTTTCTTTCTCATTAGCAAATGGTGAGCAACAATTTTCACAGCTCAAACTAGCAGAATTATTAAGATCAATTTCTCCTCCCACAGAAGTGTCAGGCATTGGAGCTTGCTGGATATCTTGCACGAGATCTGCATTGCTACAATTGCTGTCAGAACTACCTCCAGTGTTGCTACAACTAAATTTGCTTCTGTCACCTTTATGATTTGCACCTTCAGAAGCAGTTTCCTGCCGACAGTTTTGACAGCACCACCATCTGAATTTCGGTATGTCCAATGGTGGAAGCAATGGTGTCTGCTCATCAGAATCACTGTGATTCTCTTTTAGGGGAAATGGCCAAGAAATTCTCCAATCTTTATTGCGAATTTCAGACACATAGCCACTGCAGTAACAATAAAGATACGTGGTGATGAAGAAACTTCACAAAGGGTTAGAAGAGATAGTTACTCATCCCAAAGATGATAAAATAAATTTCAGAAGGCACTTGTACAAATGCAAAGAATACAAGTATATTCACAAATATATTTCCAATCAACTAAACTGCGCCCTTTTAATTAATTACTCTGTAACATCAAGAACTTGGATATTTATGCATCACTAGATTCACAACTGAAACTTCTGGTATCTGTAAATCTCTAGGTTGCATAATAGTGGAAACACATAGAAGATCTCTATCTAATAAGCATGAATGTAAATTAAGAGTAGGCACCAATTAAAATATATACTCAGGAAAGGCCAGATATATATAATCCAGCAGACATCATCAGTTACAAGATAAGTTAAGATATAAATTGTAAGTTATTGATGACCCCCTCCTCACCCCCCCCCACCCCCCAAAAAAAAAAAATAATAATCCCAGACAAATTACATAGTTCAAGACAATTATATGAAAATTTATCTAAAAAAAATATTACAACATAAGTGACATTAGGGCTTACCGTATTGAAAAATGTTCACATTTTCCTGCATCATTCTTATCAATGGAGTTGGCAAGATCTATAGAAATTGAGTCAATCTGAATGTATGATCCCATGAAATTGATGACAGTTAGAATCACCTTTAAGGTGATTCTCCGGAATTATGTGCTCCCTTCCAAACTACAAGCAATTGGTTGGAAGTATGAATAAAGAGTTTTCACACAATCACACAATTCAAATATATAAAGGTGAAATGGAAACAAAATTTCCAAAGCTATCATTACTCAAATGACAACCTAGTAGCAACAGACCTCTACGCATGTAAGGAGGAAAACCAAATACATGAGAAAAAATCTTAAGGAAGCTTCTCACAAACTCCTAGGGTTTAAGCAATGCTGTTGAGAAATCAAAAGAGAAGAAACACTAATCATGTATGAAATTTCTATCAAAGTAAAATAAAACCCATAAAATCTTAATATAAGGAAAATTGGCACATAAAATGACAACCTCTAGAATTATGAAAGCACATAAACCCTAGCTTTCCATCAATAAATCCAAACATACAGAAGCTCAAAATCATTATTCTGATACTTAATACGAAATACTATAAATCATAGAACCCTATCACAAACCCACAAACAGCAAATCACAAGACCAAAATCTTAGGGTTCACTAGCCTACCTAATTCACTTATTCTCAACATCAAAACTCATTCTAAACCACAAGAGAACAACTCAGATAGCACCAAAAGTGACAAAAAAAGTGTGAAACCGCATCAATAAAGAAAAACCCAGATAAAAAAAACGCAAAGAAAAAGCTGAATTGGACATACCATAAACAGTACACTAACCCATATATCTCAAATAAACAACTTCAAGTACATCCAAGAACCACCCCGATTAACACGGAATCAATCGCCAACTCGGAAACCAGACCAAGAAACAACAATCTGAAGAAGAAGGCCTACCTTAACTCACATGAGATTAACCCAGACGATCTACCCCAGCTAAGCACCGATTCTCAACGGCTCCTCCCATAACTGCCACCCAAAGATAAAGCACTAAACCGATAAGGCATAGACTTCAGCTGAAAGATTGAATTTGCTGCTAGATGAGCACAATTTGAGTGCGAAAGACGCAGAAACCCTAAGAGAGAAAGAGGTTTTCGATTCTCTCGGGATGAGAGAGAGTGTGTGAGCTAGCAGAGGGGGAAAAAATGAGAGAGAGAGAATTTTTATCCTTCTGTCCTTGGAAGAAGGTTTTGTTTGTTTTATTAAAAAAACATCTATGTTAGGCCATATCATGCCATATGATCCGTATACATAGAAATTGTAAATGCAAAGAGAGAATGCGTGGAGAGAGAAACTCACAGACCAATGACAGAGAACCAAGTGGCAGAAATGTGCGGTTCTTATCACTAACCATTTATAATGGTGCTCGTGGACGGCAATGAAACCCTAGACGAAAGGGTTAAAAAAGCATAGAACAGTAATGACGCGTGATTTGCACGCTCTGCTTTAGGGGTGTTCGGTTTAATTATTTGTGCCTGTCGTGTCAACGAAGGCTAAAGGTGCTCATGCTCTTTGCACATAAAACGGTTGCGATTGGAGCGTAACTTACACCGTCCCTGTGAGAGCGTGGGTATAGGTGGGGATGCCATTTGAAACCCTAGCTCTTTTTATGGAAGGTAAAAACGGAGGGAATGATACGTAACCCTAACAAATTGCATAACACACATCACCTCTGCATTCTAAACCAATTGTGGTTAGAAACAACAAAAGCTTGGCTTTCGATGATGCCAATCGCATTCTCAAGTAAGGTTTTTATAGATCAAGATATTGTAATTTTTGGTATGCATTTAAACTATACTATGTGGACCTAAATTGTGAGTTACAATTGATAATTTTTGAAATCCGCATGTTAACACAAATATGCCAATTTCACAAGTACATTTTTAATTTATATATAAGTTTAGTATAATATCTATACTAAATATTATTTAAATTGGTGTGAAAATGACCAATTAGTAAAGACACGCTATTTTAATTTTTTTTATATTGAACCATTTTTATTCTCCCTTTTATATTTGATATATTCAATTTGTTCCATAATTTAATAATGAAAAACATAACTTATGATTAATCACCCATCAATTCCATTATGATGCTTGTATGTTATGGCCTATATCCCTTTTTAGATAATAACACAAGTCGCAAATCCGGCCATCTAATTAATCACCCAAAAGAAAATTCCCATGCTTTCTTTGGTTTGATTAATATATAGTTTTGATTCTTGAAATGCACATGTTAGATGCATTAAATAGTCAAATTTTTATATATCTATTAAAAGGGACATTTATAGTTTTAGACAATGGCATCTATCTTTCACTTTTCCTTGTGTTGTAATGGGTTTTTATGTAGAGAAGAATATTCTAATGATCGAAGGGCCTAGAACCAATCCAGGTGACCTTAAGTAATCTTTTACGTGTTTGCAAAAGAGATGCTATGTAAACATTTACTTCTTTGGAAAGTTTCTTTGCCATTAGCATCGTTTTGCTTTGTAAGTAGATAAAGGAATCAATCATTCTCAATTTCCACCTCAAGCTTCTTATCCGTGCCACATTGACACTCATCTACTTATTATTATTTTCGTACATTCAAGCTACTCTTACAAATATGTATACCCCATAAGCACGATGCAGTAATATCTAATGTTATTTTTTAGACTTTTTCTTTTAAGTATTGTGTGTTTGAATTTATGCTGTTATATGTATCTTAAGTGACTTGTTACTCTTATTATTATAAAAAATAATTATAAATTAAGATAATTTCAATTGATTTGCTATATATATGTCTTTTGATTTGGGCAGTTATTTTAATGATTTTAATTGTAATTCTATTTATCCATAACTTTTTTTTTTTTTTTACAATCATAGATATGCCACTTATGTTTTAAAAATTAAAATAGACCAGGAATTGCATAGCAGCCTTACAATTGTTGCTAATGATACATTTAATAGTTTAGCAATCAGGTTCTGCCATGTGTCTTTCTGAAAATGGTTCCCTCGTCGATCAGCTGTTGGTAGAATTAGCAATAATTCGATGTTGTACTTTTATATGTAATTAAGTCGCCGTTTTAAAAAATAAAAAAATAAATGTGATTAGTTTGATAAAATGAATGTAAAAAATATTCTTGATATTCTCAGGAGAGAGTTTCATAGCTAAGTTACAGACTTTACAGTGTAGACTGTATCTTCCACAACTGTTTTTATGTCAGCGTACGTATTATAGAATTTATACGGTGAATATAATTAAAAAGGACACTACCTTAAGAGCTGCCTTATGGTAGGGATAGCTAACTTTCTCATATCGGGAGAGGGCCCTTTTGTGTCATCATGCATACAGATCCAAAAGATACAATAAAGAAAATGATTTTGTATCTTTTTTTCATCTTGATGTAGCGTTAAAATAAAAAAAAAAAAACACAATATTTTTTTATATGTTGGATTGCATTTTTAAAAAATTCTAAAGAAATAAAAATTTAAAAATTATTTCTTTAATTTTTCTTTATTATCTATGAAATTCTGTACAAAATTTCTCACTTGTCAAAACCTATCAATCACCCCACGTACCATCATCCCAAAATCAAAGGAGCCCATGAAACAAACACTTCATCTTCTGCCATAATATATATGGTGGAATCTAATGCCTTTTTTCTCTCAATACCAACTTTAATTGGTATATCTTTGCGTGGCACAGCACAGATTCTCGTTAAAATGTTCTCCATCTCCCAATATATTAATTACACAATTTATAAATATCATCTATCACTATATGAAAAGCTTGAGGAGACAAAAGAACAATGAAAAAATGGAAATAAATAAATAATTATTATTCATTTTATACATGGCTCTGCCTTCAGAAAAATAAATACCACCGTCAGAAAAAACCAATCTGGTCTTAAAAACTGGGTGATATGTGCCACCAATTGCCTTAATTATTCTTTAAATATTAAGTTATTAAAAATTCGTAAAGATTAAGAATTTTTATCCATTTGACAATTTTTTAACAATAAGACTAAACATTTTTTTTTTTCATTTGAAAATCTATTTGCCTTCAATTCATGGGTAATATTTTACTGAAGTTAATTATTAGTTGCTAGGTCAATGGGTTTAATTAATTGGATCTGTCAAGAAAAAATATATCTCCATCCTACCCACTCAATATGTGCATCAACTGAATATATGTCTGATAGGATGGCGCCTTCATATTTTTAAACTGTGCTTAATTGTTGCAAATAATAATAATAATAATAATAATAATAATAATAATAATAATAATAATTACGTATCTTTTGTCCACAAGAAAATTAAGATATTTAACTTAATCTGTAGTGTGAGGAAAATTACCTTGTAAGCTTAAATATTAATGTGTTGCATCGAGAAAATTGTTCCCAGACACATGGCTATATAACAGATAGCGTGGCCGGGCCTTCTCCGCTTTGTCAATAACAAGGGCAATCATAATAATATATGCACATGCATGCCCTTTTTATTCATTACTTAAAAGCTTTTTTACTTTTACATTCGAATATCTCGATCCTAGATTGCGATCAATTATCCCATCTTTAATGATTATCTGCCCAAAATCTTATCCTATTAAATCTTTTGTATTGATTCATTTTATAAAATTTGTTACATTTCGATTATTGATGTTTAAAGTTTAAATTTTATTATCAGATTTTAAAGGATATATAAACAATTTATAAATATTATTGTAAGTTCTTAAAAAGATCAATAATATACCTTAATTTTAGAATGAAATAATATTTTTTATTGTTAAACATTTTGTTAAAAAAATCCTATATTATTATATATAAATAGATCTAAAAATTACAAAGAAGTTTACAATTAATAATCAAGAAATCTTTTCCTGGATACATTTTTTCCAGAGTTGGATAGTAAAAGTTTCTATATGTTTATCTTAAATATTCCTTCTATGCAAAAAAAGTCTAAAAAATACTGCTATAACTTTCAACTGCGCTTCTACTAGTCAATTTATTTCTTAGTCGAAACAAATCACGCTTCATAAGTTAATTTCCCACAAAAGATATTACCATTTCGTAGAAATTAATGATTGTTTGTAGGACTCAAAAGTCAATGACCAATTATCCTCTTTTTTTTTTTTTTTTTAATCCTTCAAAATTATAGACGTCGCTTTTTCTTATCCATCGCTGAAATATGGTGTGGCTGTGTTTGTCAGGATGCAGGGGGCTTTAACCTGTTTGGCTTATAAAAAGGAAAAAGAAAAGCTTTTCTTTCAAATCTGAATCTCATTATTTTTGTCATGTCGTTTTCATGTCTGATAATTCAGAAACCTCTGATATCAGATTAAAAGCCAGTTTGGGACCTCAAATTGAAGAGACACATGTTTGGAAATACAAAGTAATAGCTGCAGTAATCGGACACTTGCCTTGTCATTTTTTTTTCAATAGTTAATCACTATGCTTCGCTTTTTCATAAAATTAATTATATGAAGATTCTTACGATTAAATTGGCTATTTATTTATATGCATTTAGTTAATTAATTTGGTTCCTCTTTCCAGAATAAACCTGTCCTAATCTCTGATAGGAAAGTGACCAATTTGATTATTTTTTAAAAGAAAGTTAGTTGCGTAACTCGTTCTTTTGTTATTTCCATAGATAACTTTTTATTAATATATCATTATATAAGTTTATAAATGTTATCTTGTAAATAAAGATTTATATATATTAATAAACATATGAAACTATAATTATAAATGAAATAAATTCTAAAAATCTAATTAAAAATTCAAGAACACAATTGCAAATTAAAATAAATTATAAAATTTAAGAGTTTAATTAATTTAATCTCTAAATAATTATGTAGAAACTGTACTCTTCAGCCTGAATGGCATGGGGCATGGCCAGCAACAAAGATGGAACAGCCAGCCAAAGTGAAGTGTTGAGATGAGAACTGAGGGGTGGGTAGGTCGACAGGGGCTGGAAAGGACAGCACCTGCATTATATATATTTGCAAAAGCCCACAACTACGCTGACTTAATGCGCAATTTTAGGCTTTGCAGTCTTTGGTTACAATGTAGTATGTCATTTCCAAAGATTTTTCGTTACATTCATTGTATTACATTTTTTTAGTTGTACGAATTAAACCAATTAAAAAATTTATTATTTTTTATTATATATTAATATATTATAATTAATATATTATATTTCTTCTAAATAATAATATATTTTTTCTCTAACATGAAAAATAGAGTAATATAAAAGGATTTAACTGCATTTTTTTAATCATTTTTTGTTATATTTAAAAAAATAGATATAATTTTTTACTATATTTCATTATATATAAAAATTTTAAATTTTATTATATATAAAAATTTTATATTTATGTAAAAAAAAATAATAAAAAGAAAAGAAAGGGACGAAGACTCGATGCCAAAAGCATATGCATCCATCGAATTCAATTCCTGTCCCCCGAACGTACCGGAATAGGAATCTCACAGATTTGAAAATGTTTGGCTGTAATAATTTTACATAATTTAAAAATTATGGTTCACTTCACATGCCTACGTAATATTTTGGACATTTTCGTAAAATTAGTTAGTCTTGCATGGTAAAGTTGGGGGATATGCTGCCTTTCGATTTTCAATTACTATATGCATGAATACATATACATATCATGTGTACGTGTTAAATGAGTACATTTAATTTCATTTAAATAATATAACATGGATAACAATATATAATTATATATGGATTTGCATCTTCTCATTCTTCTCGTTTGTCATGTCATTGTTGTATTAAAAAAATATACATATAAAATTTTGATGTGTAGTAAGGTTTAAAATTTGTTTTATATGTAATACAATTCATAAAAAAAAAATTATATCTATCTCTCTTTAATATGATAAAAAAAATATTAAAATCTATTTTATATATATATATTACATTTTATTTTATTGATAATGATAGAGATAATCACCAATGTATAGAAAAATATTTTAATGTGCATTAGTTTAGAGGATAGCATATTAATGTAAAAATAAATAAATAAATGGGGTTTGGAGAAAAATTATGTTACAAAATCAAAATTGTAATATTCATCCTACTTTAAAACTATGTATCAGCATGTAAAGAACTGAGATTCATCCAGAAAACAGAGTCAGATAACATCATCTTGTCAGCAGGAGTGAAAAATACATGTGTCGCTTTATATTTGGCATTCTTTAGCCTCTTCAATTTAAGAGATAGAAAGAGAAAATAACTGGTTGCTGCTTTGAATATTTAGTGCATTTAATTGTGTGAATTAACCTAATGAAAAAATATATAATTTTTTATGGTATATTAATGCATCCTTTTTTTCCTTATTTAATTATATGCTTTTTTTTATTGATTTAGTACATATAAACTAAATACATTTAGTTGTAAAGTTTAGGAGGCATTCACATCATTTTTTTTCCAACTTGGGCGAAAATGATTTATCTAAAACTTTTGAAAAAATTTAAAAAAATCCATAAACAAAGCTCTGGTAGAAGTAAATTTGCTTTTATTTTCCATGAATCTGTTTTTATGTACCAATGGCTCATTTTCTCACATTTTTGAAGCCCTATATTATATAAAAAAAATTGTATTAAAAATTAGACCATATATCTATGAGAGCATACGAAATTTCAATAGTAATAAACTTTGTACATGGATTATGTATATAATCATTTTTGATGTTATAATGGGTTTAAACTAAAGACATTGTTAAAACACAAATTAAAGTTTTTAATGCTTTATAGTTTATTGTATATTTGATTTGATTTTTTTGTTGAAAAAGCAATTAATCTTTTAGGAACTATACAGTTATGGTTGTCTTCGTAGCTGAGCCAATAGCTGTAATGCAATGGTACTTATGTTCAGAGTTCCTTCAGTTACTGATAAAAATGACTCATCCAACTGTTTGGCTAATTGGGTATCTCCATATTGAATCTGCCTATTATTTTAATTTTCCTTCCATGCAACCAAACAGTGAATTGAATTCCTTTGCACAAAAATCCAAGACGTATGTAAACCGTAGCCTCACAGTAAATAATTTTAATTTTAGAAAATATATTATATGTTTTTTGAGCTAGATAACGTCCTTAACACTTGTATATGTTTCATAATTCCCATAAATTGAAGCAAGAATAACACATATGATAAATATACATCATTATAACATCACTATTGCTATATACAAAGCAATCTTTTGAAAAAAAATGACCCTTTAATGATAAGAGATTCAGATAATATGTTAAAGATTTTATATTTAAATCTCTTCATTTTTAATATAAAAAAAATCTTTAAAAATGATTGCCATGCTTTTCTTTTGTTTTAAAAAGAATTATTTATTGAGCATAATTAAATCATAACAGAATTCATATAATTATTTTATAGCATGTACAAATATAAATTAATAATTATATAATTGAACACATATTTTTGAGAGATAATTTGATATCCATAATTATTATACATAATCTCTATTCATGATTGTCTATGAAAGAAAAAAAAAAGAAGAGGTTAATTCTTTTCTATTATAGATACCATCATTAAATTAGAATCTATCATCTCAATAAAATCAATAATAGTGCTATATGGAATGAGAGTAATGATATATCTTTGAACACATATAGAGATAATTTGATATTCATAATTATTATACATGATTTTTATTCATGATTGTTTATGTAAGAAAAGAAAGAAAAGATTAATTTATTTTATTATAAATATTATCATTAAGATAGAATCTGTCATTTCAATAAAATAAATAATAATAACATATAAAATAAAAGTAATGACATATCTTTGAGGGAATAGATTGAACTAACATTCACATTATCAATAATTCAACAAATAAAATACACATAACAATAGATTTGTTGATAATCTAAATGCTACAACTAAACCTAATAATAATATAATTATAGCTGTAATTAAATTCAATAACAATATGGTCACATATTGATAAATAAATAATATCATTTTAATATTTACTAATCTAATTTATAATAAATTTGATAACATTAGTTCACACTATTATTTCATCACTATTGTCATGTGTTTTGTCATCATCAAGAATTCCTCCTCGCCATGGATACAGGGATTATTTGGTTATATTTATGTACTAAAAATTAAGAGTAAGAATAAACTAAAACATAAAAGGCAAAAAATTTAGTTTTCATTAATTTATTTAGTAACCAAGAAAAAAAGCATAAGAAATTGTTGAAAAGTTACCTTTGCTCTAAAATCTAAAATAATAAAAAAATATAATTATGACATAAGATTTCATAAATTCTATATCAGATTAAATTAGTAAATATATCTATTTAACAGTGCCTATTTTAGACTTTCAATATCTAATTCAAAGCAACTTTTGTAAGTAAAAATTAAGATTAGTTCAGATAAGAATCCGCAAACACTACCATATTATTCAAAGTCAATTCTAAATTGCAAAAAAAAAAAAAACCAGAAGTCAATCCTAAACGTACAAGTGTAGGACTGACCTAAACCCACTGTCTGCTTCAGAATCAATTAGCGGCAAATTCCAACTCTGGAAAGGGGCTTAGCTTCTGTTCCCAATCCAACGGGTGACGAGGCTTACATTTAATTTAACTGATCTCAACCGTTAAGTGAACAGTTAAGTTTTAACCTTCCGATCATCAACTATAGAATCTCACCGTTTAATATATTCAATTGAATTTTCAAAATCTCGAAGAGGGAGAGAGGTGGCAGAGTTCTTCTTATAGTGTTCCAGCAGTTCAAGGAAAGATTTCCGATAAGCTCGCCGGCGATCATTCTCCACGACATTTCCTTACCTCGACGGTGAATTGAGTCTTTGCATGAATCTTTTCTCCAAAGCTGGAAACTTTCTTCCTCAAGCGGCACACATCACCGAGTTTGTTGGATTTAAATCAGCTCCTGAACGATTTAATTATCCGTAAAGTTCGTCAATCTGTGGCGGAAATCTGAGCTCAGAGTTGATGGCATTTTGTTTTCGTTACTGTTAGCTTATTTTCTCTTTGGCATCCACTTATGGTTTTTTCAAATGTTTCGGAAGTTCAACTTTGAAACAGTGAGTGGTTCAGTGATAACGTTGTGATCTGAAAACGACGCTATATGGTGAGAACTATTTTCGGTCGCCATTGAGCGTTCTACCAGTTTATGCTAGATGGAGCAGAGTGAGCAAATTTCAGATTTAGCACCGAGGAAATTGGCCAGGCAATTGGATTTCACGGCCATCACTAGAGGTTCGGCGAATGTGGAATTGCTGGAACGACAGGAATCGAAGAAAGAGTTGGAGTTGCTGCCGCAGACGCCACAGCCACTGTCAAAGTCAAATTTGCGGCCACAGTCACAATCGCCGTCGCAAATTCAAATTCAACCGCAGTTACAGTCACGGGAGCATCCCTCGTGCTCCCCGTTGCATTTGAAGTCGCAGGGACAACACCCATGGTCGCATTCACCTGTGCAACTGCAGAGAGCATCGCATTCTCAGGTGACGCCGCAATCGCAAGTGCGGCCACAGCTAGTTTCTCCCGTACGTCGAATTCCACACCCAATGCAGAAACTTCCAGTGGCGACATTTCAAGTTTTGTAAGTATTTCCGAAGCTTACCATTGTGATTTGCCCAGTATCTGCTATATTTATCAATGATAAGGAATGCGGGATGATAAATGGAATTCACTGAACTACTGCTGCATAGAAGAGAAAGTTGAATTGCATATGTTGAGTGGTAAAATGAGTGAAGATAGTTTAATAACTGAAGACAAGCTCAAAGATAGTATAATTGACTAAACTAACTTGATAACATACATTGGAATCTTTTGTTATTATGTGAGTAAAGTACTGGCGATCTAAAGTAAAGATAGAATGACATTAGTAAGGCTGATAAGGGAAGAAATAGTTGCTACAGTGTTAGTATAGAGATTTGTGAGTATATATCATATAAAAGAAGAGCTTAAGTGCGATTGGTTGGAGACTGGAGTTAAATTCTATAGGAAGTGCTACATGGCTAGAGTAGCTGCTGTTCTTTTTGTTTCCTGTTAGAGATTTAGCAGACCTTCATAAACGTGGCAGGATGTGGTTCACTAATAGTGGATAAATTTGAATCATATAATATCCCAAGACTAATTAGTATGAATACTCCAACTAATTGAAATTAATAACTCTTGCAAATGATTATGTTTTTAATATTATTTTTGTTTTCCCATTGTTGTTCCATGCTCAAAAATGAATTTGGTTTCAATGTCTCTTTCAGTGGGAAAGAAACACATGGAAGAAAACAGAACTATGCGTTAAAATATCTATTAAACATGGAAATAATCAAGTAACCACTTAGAGGCATTTATTTTTTTGGCTATTAGCAGGATTTGTTGTTATGAAAGGCAAACTGTAGCAAAGTAGGCAGATCATGTCAATTAAAGAATCCCAAATGTTACGTCTGTCCGTTTCAATGGGCTTAATCAGAAAGATTGTTTCATTCCTCAGTGTCTTTATTCACGTTTTGCCTTTTCCTGTGAAAACCTCTTGTACTGATTTGCTTTTAATTATGTCTGGACATATGCATTTTCATTCAGGAAGCAGGATTCTCCTCGATCACGACCTCGGTATAGTGTGGAATCAAAAGACAGCACTCCGAAGAAACAAAAGCAATGCAACTGCAAAAATTCTCGATGCCTCAAATTGTGGGTGCTTCTGCTCCTCTACACAGATGTCTTTTATCAAGAACACTTTAACATATAATCTTACGCAATATAGAAAGATGTGTACCCTTTTCCCTACTATAAACTAGTTTATTTACAAACTGAAGGCAATCTTGCAAATATTAGGTACTGTGAATGCTTTGCTGCTGGAATCTATTGTGATGGTTGCAACTGTGCAAATTGTCACAATAATGTGGAGAACGAAGCTGCCAGACAAGAGGCAATTGGAATAACATTAGAGCGTAATCCAGATGCTTTCAAACCGAAAATTGCTAGCAGTCCACATGAACCACGAGGTTCTAAGGTTAGTAAGCAAACGCTCTCAAGGAAGTTCTTATGTTTTCTGTAATTAAATAAAATGGTTGAGGCAAAATTACCTCCTTTTTGGCAAACTCATATCATGATGTATGCACATAATAATGCACGGTTGTACATTTTGTTTTTTTTTTTTTGTGGGGGGGGGGGGGGTCCTCTTCTGAAGGACAGTTCATGTACCTACATATGAGACTGCAATTTTGTACACAAAATTTGTATACGCTGGACTCCTTTTTACTTAATTTCCCTCTTTTTGGTAAAGACTAGGATTAGATCTATATCCAAACAGGGTTAGAAGCTTATATGGCATGACTTTAATATCTCAAGAGCCTATAATTTTTTCAGTTGGATTGTACTTTTTTTGTTATTTTTGTGAATCTCAATCTACTTACCTTATCATTCATCATAGAATGATCCTTTATTCCTATGTGAATAAGCAAAAATGTAAGTTAAGATTCCTTCTGGTAATTTTGCTTTCCTTTTTAGCTTTCTATGATAATAACTGTTCAGAAAATTAAACAATTAGTTAACCAATATGAGTTGTATTGGTAAGTTGAAAGATTAAAGTGCATTTTGCAGCATACGTGCATGTTCTGTGGGAAACATGAGTGCATATGAGAGTATTTAGGCCTATAATTGTTAAATTTTGGCATAAACTTTCAAGAAGAATACATTAATAAGTCAAAGAAGGAATACGAACTGGCTATCAAATTTATGCTTTTGAGCCAAAACTACTTGATTGTTTCCTGTTTTGATCCAGCTCCTTATTTTTAGCTGATTTTACTTTTGGTGCATTATAAATGTCTTGAACAACTCAGGAAGATGTGGCCGAAATTCAAGTAGTAGGGAAGCACAATAAAGGATGTCACTGCAAAAAATCAGGTTGCCTTAAAAAGTATTGTGAGTGTTTCCAAGCCAATATCCTCTGCTCTGAAAATTGTAGATGCTTGGACTGCAAGAATTTTGAAGGAAGTGAAGAAAGAAGAGCTCTTTTCCACGAAGACTATAACGCAATTCATGTTAAACAGGCAGCTAATGCTGCCATTAGTGGAGCTGTTGGATCCTTTGGTTATGTGACTCATATCGCAACCAAGAGGAGAAAAATTCATGATATGTTTTCTGGTGAAGCAGCGAAAGATCAATCTGTTAACTTGATTGCTCATTGCCATCAGGTGGTTTCTTCTTTGCACCTCTACATTATGATGGTTTAGTTAAATCCATAAATAATCATTAGTTGCTCTTGATGTTCTTTCTTTAATATGTTTAACAATGATAAGAAGTTAATAACTTTTGAGTTATTGAACTACTGAGGAGAACCACTTGTATCAATTTCTCACATCTATATTTTTCCTCCAGACTTCTGTTTCTTTTATCATTTTGTTTCCTGTCACTTGTCAATTTCTTCCATCATCTCACATTCTAACTGCATATAATATGATCTTTATTTAAATTTTAATCAGGGAAATGATCCAATAGCTTCTGTGCCCTCCTCTTTGCCAGTTTCCCTTGTTTCTGACACTACCAACACAGCAACTTTAGGGTCTTCAAGATCTACATATAGGTATCATATATTAATCATAATCTGAATATTTTATCTCATTCTTTAATATAAAGATAAAATGAATATTGTTATTAACAAGTGCTCATGCTGAAGGTCCCCGTTGGCTGATGTCCTCCAGCCACAGGATGTGAAGCATCTCTGTTCACTTTTTGTGGCTCTCTCAGGAGCAGCTGTGAAGACCATTGCAGGTTTTCACTTACACATCAATGTAGACTAAAATTTCCTGGTTTATAAAGATTTTAATGTATCTATCAGATGAGGAATGTCTAAAATTTCCTGGCTTAGAAACATTTATTTATTGTAGCATTATTTTGCTCTTTCTTTTTTATTTGTATGCCTCTCTATTAAAATATATCATTGTGCTGGTAACTGATTGAGAAAATCAGCAGAGAAAGTGGTTTTATATGATCTATTTTCCCAGAATACAGTTTGCATCCTAATTATGTTTCAAATTTTCAGAAAAAAGAGGTAATACAGACCGGCATAAAGAGACAGAAAATTATGAAGCTCCTGATACTTCAACTCAAGTTCTTCAAGATACCAAAGAAGTAGCCCAAAAGATTGTTTGTGTTCGTCTGAATAACAATGAAGCAGCTAAAGCTGGAACTAGTGATTCTGGATCAGATGGAGCTGATAGCAAGCCATGGTCTCCAGGAACACTAGCATTGATGTGTGATGAACAGGATGAGATGTTTTTAGCTGATAATTTGGCCAATGGAGGGGCCTGCAGTGGTCAAAACATGATTCAGAAGTCATCTAATACTGATGGATGCACAGATGTTTATGTAGAGCAGGAAAGACTTATTCTCACCAGATTCTTGGATGTTCTTCGTGGACTGATCACTCGTGGAAGCATAAGAGGTTATTATTTGATGTCATGATGCTTACGTCTATTATAGCAGTTTCAATTAGGACAGTTAATTTTGGGTTTTCTTCACTGCAAAAGAACTATTATATTCCACAAATTGGCGGTTGTTGAAAGTCATTGTGAGGTGGACAATTAAAATTTCCTTATTCAGCTTAACTGGGTTTTGTAATGAAGGAGACAGCTGACCAACATAAAGCTTTCTAGATATATAATAAGAGGCAATCTATTGTGCTCTACGTTCTTGAGAGATAATATCCCTCATAGACCTGTATGACATTAATTAATATGGTATCCAGGGGTACCAACTTAGCTGACCTATGTTGTAAACCCTTGTTAATTGATGTCAATTTTAGCAATTTGTCTCACTCAGCCAGAGTTGGAACCATAAATTATCAAATGATGTCTTTCAAGTTAAGCATCTCAGGCTAACTACTTATCAACCCATAGCAATGTCTTCATGCCTCAGCTAATGTCTAAATGAGGAAACTATTCTGGTCGCAGTAGAAGAAAATGGTGTTAAAGTACTTCCTTTATTTATATTGGCTGAGAAGAAAATAAAAATCAGGGTGTGAAAGAACACAGAATAGAGTGACAAATAAAGAATATTAAGAGGTCCAAGAACCATAACATAATTACAAATTTTTTAATCGAAAGACAACTGATCAATTGGGATTCATTTTGGTCTTTCTAATAATTTTTTTGGGTTTGGGTGGGTGGGGGGTTTGACTCCCTGAATTTCTGCTCTATCTGTTCATCATACAAAGTTTTGTTAAGTTTTCCTAAGCACTTCCACTGGTATTAATAAAATAAGGTTATTTGTTTGTGGCTATGCAGAAACAATGTGGTCTCCATTAGCCAAGGAAGAAAGGGGAAGCAAACAAGAACCTGCAGAGAATGGAAATAGTGGATCTGAAGCTGACCTAAGGGGTGAGAAGGGAAGTCACAGCAACTGTATTGCTAAGTCCCCCATTGTGGAAGCAACTGAAGTATCTCAGAGAAATACTACTATAAGTAACGGAAATGGTTATGATGATCTGTCCCTAAAGGTTGGTCCACCAACTGGAAATGCTAGGGTGAATCCGGGTGATAAAATCTGATCTGTTGTGGAAGACTTGTAACAAAAATGGTTCCCAGATGTGCAACCAGAAATTTTTGCTCTTCATATTCATAGTTTGGTATAGGTCTCATTTCCTACTGTTGTTAGTGTGGTTTGTCTAGAATAAGGTAAACTGGTGGTATCTGTTCTTTCCTGGCCTAATTATGTTGATAAAATAAGGCCTAGGAAGCTCCCTGGTTCTTTTTTTCTTTTGTTATATTTATGTGTAAGGATGTCTTAATAGGTTAGGTACATACCTTTAAGTTGATTACTCACATTGCAGATTTTTTATCATCACGAACATGTATCATGCAGTTGAGAAATTGTTTTCTGCTTCAGCCTTGTTAGTCCTGTCTTCATAATTTTTTTTTCCCTCTTAAGTTTTCTTTATTTTTCTTCAACTGCAAGGGATGAATCTAAAGCTACTTATTTCTGGTGTGGTAATGGCAGTAAGGAGTCAAAGTTGCATATTTGAACTGTGGTTATATTCAGATTATTTACAGCTTCAGGCAGAACCATATTTGAGACCTCTCAGATATAGATTCAGTTATTGTACTGCATATGGTTCCAACTTTACTCAAAATATTAACTGAAAGCCCTGCAGAGTGCATGTCATTTGTAAATATGTCTGATCTTTGCAGCCTCGATTTTATTAACTGAGCTTAAATCGTGCCGAATATCTACTAGTATACCAGTGATTTGTTTGCTAGCGTTCTCTCACCTGTTGCGTGGTTAATCTTTGTAAGCTCTAAGACTAGCTATTGTTTTCAGGCACTTTATTTTGGATTCTGGTTGTTATAAACTAACAAGGCAGCCTTCTATTTTTGTTTTTCATTTTAGGAAAGAGTCTTCATAATGTTATTAAAGATTAGTGTTGCTTACACTTTTTCTGTAAACAACTTTTGCAACTATAGTCACTGTACACTAGTCAAATTGGCTCAAAATGTTTTACACAGTTTGACTCATATTCTATTATGTATGCAATTGTAAAAGACTTACAAATATACACGTAAGTACCATCATTAAAAAGTTCATTAAGATTGGAGCTGTTTTTGTTGAGCACTACCTATCAAGTATATATTTTACTCCGAAAGTATGATTTTTTTTTTTTTAACGAGGTGCTTGGGAGTAAAAAAATAATGAACGACAAAGTATACTACAAGTTTATCCTTATTTTCATTGCTTTTCTCACATTATGCTTTTAAACAATGTCAAACCACCATCAATATAATTGGTCTCTATGATCAGTTTTGCACTTTATGCATGTCATGTTGCAAAATGCTTTACTTGTAGCAATTTTGGAATATTGCTATAGCATTGAGAATTGTGGTTCCACACAAGGACGGCTTCTCTTCATCACAAGGAGAAACGTTCCTTCATCTGCTTTAAACATTGCCTATTTACTCTCACGTTAACCTTTTTTTGCATTGGGTTAACATCAGTCACACCTCCCCATATTTCATCTTTTTAACTTGCCCTTGAATATATGAAAAGGAGCAGCAGAAATAAGGAATCAGGCTAAGCAAAGAAAATAACGTAATCTAGTCTTCTCGGATATCCGCCTGACGTCAGGCAAAAAGCCAAATGAGATGTCTACACAGGAGATTTCATCACTTTCAAAAATAGCATCAACCAAGCGATCTGCTCTCCTGTTGGACTCACGTGTGAAAAAAGGATGAGTTGAGTATGAGGGTTTATCATATGTAAGAAGCATTTCGCTAAAAATATCTGTTCATGTCTAGAAGATGTAGCATATCCAACGGATCAAGAATAGAATGAAAAGCAGCTGTTATTTTATTCCTAGCACGTCACAATGTCATTGGATACAAAGTTACGAAACACACATCACATCCCAATACATATAGTCATGAAAATTTCCAATAGCTTAGCCAATTTAACCAAATTCATTCAGCCTTTCTTTGGCATCGCTGCAAGCTTAGTATACATTCTTGCCATGGAATGGTATCCTCTAACATCGCCAGATCGCAAAAGATTACCTGTACATCAAAGGAATAAAAAATATAATCAAATATAATTTTATGAACCCTTTTTATTACTTCCCAGAAATACAAATACTCAGTTGGTTTTTTGACTGATAATTAAAAAACCATGCATTAGAACGAATGCATAGCTATAAAAATTAATTTGGGGCTCAAGGACTTGAAATTAATTTCCATGCCATGCAGAATGCTACGGTAGACGGATCTATAATCAACAAAAGAATTCACACACCACCTGATTGTAATCCATATGCCAACTCTCCCTTTCCCTTTGTGTGTGTGTGTGTTTTTTTTTTTTTTTTGGGGGGGGGGATGGGTATCTTTCAAAAGTTCTCAATCATAGAAGCAAAACCGACTGATGCCCCATTTAAAAAGGTATATAAAAAGAAACGACAAAGTATACTTTCACGGAGAATAACAGTACAACTCACATTGAAAAATCACATCTACTTCCTTTTGATTCTATGAAATAGAGACCGAAAATCATACACATACAGAGTAAAGAAAGAAAGTTAACCTGAATCACAGTTCAGTGGGCTGTCAGGTTCTGGATGAGCCATTAAGGCAATAATAGCCCTACAGACAGATTGAAGCGTCCAAGCTGGGCTCCAAGCATTTTTCAAGATATCAAGACAAATCTCCCCTGTCTGGAGATAAGTTACCGGAAGTTAATATCAATCACAAAACCAGGTCAAGAGGATTTATAGCAGGCATTCAACTTAGGCTTTTCTACTATCAGCTTTCCTTGAATTGTGAAAGGTTATTAATCTTACTGCCATAGAAAAAGGCCATAACATGTTTACAAGAAAGATAGCAAAAATTTTAATTACAAGATCCTTGTAGACCAAGGGCAAACGCTCACAGTCTAAAACATGAGGTAACAGGGTATCAAATCCCATTCTTTCCCCACCCAAACAACTAATAAAAGTTTTGACCCTGCGCCAATTTATCTTCGGAGCACAATTACTTTGAAGCCGCAACTTAAAAACCATTTGGCACCTTATCCTTGCAAATTGTAATCATATAATCATGTTTTATGAGTTAAAAGGAACCCATGAAAACAAACTGATAGTTACTTAAATAGGGTCTTACCTTAAAGTGCACATTTGGGTGAAATATTTTAGTCAGGAACCGCACTTGAGGAGGTTGTAGAGGATACTGCTCTGGAACGGAAAAAGCAAGCTGAAAAACACCACCCTCGAAAGGCGTCTCTGATGGTCCCTAAAAGGAAATAAACAATCAAACCAAATTACCGACATGAAAACTTATGCACTTATGCTTTCTTCTACATGAATGAGCATACCTTGATTAGGGCTGTCCATTTAAAAATGTTAGAATCATCACAGGCTAGTTGAATATCTGGATCAACTGCTTTCTCTCTTTGAACCTCTTTGTATTCCTTGAAAAGCCTTGCCCGTGATGCCTTCATGGAAGACACATTCCATAGTCAAGGCTTTTTTCAAGAATCAACTAGTTACGGAATCAATGCAAAATGCAGAAAGTACTGAAGAAATCATATAAGTCACAGAAAATTGGAGGAAGCAGGATAACACAATTAATCATACCAACAGCTGCCAATTGCAGTATCACTACTAACATGGGACTCAATTGAGTTCAGCAATGCAATTGCTTCTAATAAGCATCCTGATATCGAATTTAAAATATGGCCTCAGGAGTTTCTGAAGACAATTTCAAGCATGCACATAAGTGGAAAACAAATAAAAAACGAGTCAGCGGCATCTAACCTGCATACTAATTGCTGCTTGCTATAATGCAGACCCGAAAACAAACCTGGGAATCACCTCAACTGCATATATAACAAATCTGTTTCAATATTCGTGCGTATGAGGCAGCAAAGCTAATGCCTAATGATGGTAATTTGAACAAGAAATTCTAACCTGCGAACCTTTCGCAGTAAGAAACAGAGAAACTGAAATTCCTTACATTTTCAATGAAAGGGTATCCAGAAACCGTGTTTGTCTAGTTAATAAATTGAGAAAATCCAAGGAAGAAGCCATTTTTGGAACTGAAGAGAAAAAATCTAATTCCCAAACAAAATCGAAAATCACAGCGGATTCCCGTCAATCTCACGATCTAAAAAGGGTCAAAACCCACCTCAATTTGATCAACTTTGAATCGCGAGCACCTCAAATTAAGAAACAGAAATTTATGAACGTTGCACGGATTTTGGCGCCCGGGAGGGGGGGGGGTGGAACTTCTGATATCATCAGCGTTCTCTGATGGTTATTGTATTATATACCGAGGCTAGGGCGGATAAGTTCGTCGGTGAGGAGGCCTCAGTGGTGATGTAGTTGTGTGGGATTTGCAGCTGAAAAAAAGGTCAATTCGATCTATTGATATTGATACTTTTAATTTCATTCGATCATTAATTAGTCAGTAATAATTAAATATAATTAAAAAGTAAAAAGTTTTAATTAATTAGTTATGGTTTCAAAATTTAGAATTAACTCTTTCACCTTATATTTCTTTTCTAATTGAATATTTTTCATTTGTTATAAATTATTAAATAATGAAAAATTTATCTTCTCATATATTCATTAAATGATTTATTTTATTATAAATCCTTTAATTAATGAATGATTCACTTTTCCCCCTTGTGCATTTTCACGTAACTTCCTTCTAAGTCTATAAATAGGCTTCATGTGTTATTGTATATAATGTGACGAAAAATAAAAGAAAGGAAAGATTTATATCACCCTTTACATTCTCTTTATTATAAGTTTTTTGTATTTCATTTTTTTCTCAATTTTTTAACACGTTATCAGCGTGAGTCTCTATCACTTTGACATTTGATTTTTGATAAGAAGATTCTGTTCTTATATTCTTTGAATTTGAGAAAGTTTCTATTATAATAATTGTCCTTTATTTGATAAACATGTTATTTTTGATATTATTGATTATTGCTAATTAAGAGAATGCTATTTTTGGTTGAGAAGCATTTTTTTTATTATGTGTAGAGTTGATGATAATGATTTGTGTTTTATAATGTATTAATGTAAATTTGATTTCATTTAGATTATAATTGACTTTTCTCTAACTAAGTTTCTTCTGTTTTTAAAATATATTGAAATTCTATAAAAATATACACATACATTATGAAGCTGGATGGTTGTGTGTGGATGTATCTATATTATATTTTTATTAACATCTTCACATACATGAATTTATAATTATATGTATATTTTGTTTTAGAAATCTTTTTGAATAAGTTTTATCCACTCAATTTACATTGGAATTAAATAGTTTAACTTTGATTACTATTAGTGAATTATAATGTGGAAAGATAAACAAGTATTTTTTTCTAATATTTGTATTAAGATTATATGATTCCGCCCATCTTAGTTTAAAATTTTAATGGCAGACGGATAATTTTTTATATGGAAGTCATAAAATAATATTTTTATATTTATGCAAGTGTTAAAAAGAATTACAAATCCTTCATCTAATGGAAATAAAATACAAATGGTTGTGTAAAATAAATCATAAATTGCTGCAACAAATGATATATAAGTTGTTTATTTGAGAGTCATAAATTTGATTTTGATTATACTTTCTTTAATCAATCCCTTAATTTTTTGTGTCTTATAGTTCATTCACATAGTGATTATGATGCCAATTTTTTCATGTGTTATATAACATATTTTCAAGTTTTGTGTTCTTATGATATTGTATATGCCGAATTAAAATTGAAATTATTTTACAATATTTTATTGAACTTAATGATTTAGAAAAGAAAAGGTGAGTATCTATATTGTAAATATTTAACACTTTTTTCGATTATTGATATAAAGTTTATAAAATTTATAAAAATTATTTAGTTTATTAAAATTCCTGATTAAAATTTAATTAATTTGTTTCTTTGCTATATAATATCTTCACGAAATGAGCTATATGAGAAATTAGGTACATATGACATTTCTAATTCAAAGATTTTTTTGAAGATTTAATAACAAATTGGGACTCAAATTGGGGAAAAGAAAATTTAAGTTGAGTTTTTGTATATCTTATTATTTTTAATACCAAATATTCATTACTACTAATATTATATATATATATGTATATATCCCATTTTGCTAATATTTATGAAAAGAATAATATATTATATTATTTTTATGTTTTAATATGCTTCTGAAGTAATAATATCAAAGAAAAATAAATTTCAAAATATTTTGAATTATTTTTATGTCTTATTGGTGCTAAAATACTAATAAAAAGAGGTTTAAAATATTTTATTATTTTAAATTTATCACTACATAAAGATAATTACTAAAACTAAGTTATTCTTTGAAGCTTATAATTTATTCTTTCATGTGAATGTGATAACATACGAAGAATTTTGATACTCAATTTCATAAAGTAAATATTTTATTTATACAAAATTTTGATATCGCATAATTTGAAGTTAATGTGATAGTTAATAAAGATTTTGATATTTTATTATTAAAAGTAAATATGTAACATATTTTTATATACTAGTCCTTGGAGTGAATGTAATGGAAAATAAAGAGTTTTACTCTATGACCCAAATAAGTATTCCTATCAAAATTGTAATAAGAGTACATTTTATCACTTGAAGTGGAAGGATGATAAAGAAAAACCTATGTGCGTAGATTGGTAAAGGCATATGTTGACACTATACCTTAGGATATGAAACTCCTTAGGATATGAAAGTTCTACAAGAATGAAAATATTTGTACTTGAAGAAATAAGCAACATTTATACATGTGAGACATAAAATTGTTTACATACTAATTGTATGCTAAAAAATCTTGTATAAATCTGTATTCTCTCACATTATGTACAATATTTTTTATATTTTGATTTAGTCAATATGCCCTATGCAATACAAATATAATTGAAACAAAGTTATAATAAACTAGAAAGTCACTTATCTATTTGGCATGACTAATTAGGCCATTCCAAATTAATATAATGCAAGAAATCATTTAGATTTACGTAGTTATCTATTAGAGAATCATAAGTTTCTTGAATCTAATGAATATAGTGGATTACTTGTTCTCAAAATAAAGAACTTATTAAGTTATAACTAGTTAAAGTTGTGAAATTTTAGTTTTTCTATTCCATTTGGACCATCTAAATATTTATGATTTTACTATATGCAAATAGTAGATCATTAATGTTCATTATCAACTTGCAACTCAGAGTTTGCAAAACTGCTTACTTAAGGAATTTGATTAAGAGCGCAATTTTCATATAATTAGATTAAGATAATATGTCATAAAAAATTTAATGATTTTTCATCATAAATATTATTGATGATTGATTTTGGTTATCGGTCAATGAAGGATTCTGAGAACCAAACTGCTGTTAAGAGTGAAAGAGGAGCAAGAAGATGGCAAGAGATTTAGAGGAAGAGTAAAGAAAACATGAAAACTTTTATCGTGGTTCGACTAAAGTCAGGATGACCCCTACGTCCATGGTGATTGTATTGATTTTGAATGGTTGTTTTGTTACATAAGGGAGTAGTGTATGTGTCTATGGCTATTTTGGCAGAGTTTCTGCATATATTTCACTATATCTATGCAATGGCTCTTCCTTCCCATTTAGAGAAGTCGGGAGGGTTACAAGTCGTAATTTATCATTATAAAGCTATGATTACATTTGTACTGAGTATTTAATGCTAGACATTGAGCAATAAATGCGGGACAAATCATTATCGGACTTTGGAGGCTGATTACAAGTTGGTAGAGTATTCAGACTATCTGTCAGACATTAGCTGTTCCCAATCATGTCGAGAGGAGCTCGCTGTAGCCCTGTTTGGTTTGGAAGCTGTGAGCTCGTGTCGTGTAGTGTGCGACCTGCTACTTGTCTTCAGCGACCTCGCAGAGTTGGGTCATGCCTCCTTGCCTTCTTACTCAATTCTTTGGGCCTCTGCTGATCCATTCTATCTAGTCTGAAAATACCCATAACATTAGCCTCCCAACTCTCAGTTCGCTTCGTGCATTTTTCAAGTACCTTTATCCGTGGCTTGTGGCATTGCCAAGTTCCCTGTCCATAACACTGTTTTAGTCAAAGCCTCTACTTGTAACCTTTCGAATGGTCATGTCAGAGCTCAGTCTTCCACTGCATATGTTTTATAGATGTTGGCAAGGTGACTTGACTTTTCTTTCAGACCGTTTGATCGAGAACATCTGGACATTTTCTGGATTCTTCAGAAAGGTCGGATCAGTCTATATAAGGCATGGGAAATTTTCTTCTTTTGCAGAACAGCTTGGTGAGCACCCTTGATAAGCCTCTTATGAGGACGTGGAGCATGTTTAGTCTGCTATGAGAACTCTTCTCTGAGGATCTTGAGAAGTTTTGTTATGGAAAGCTTCTGAGGGTGATTCCTCTTTGAGGATCTCAGGAAGTTTTGTTATCTTCCTCCATCACCTCTTTGTGATTAAGGCAGCTTTTCACCGATGCTCTTTGGTCTCCTTGCATGGTGAGACATTCTGGTTAGTTTCCCCTAAGCATCCGGAAGCTAAGGAGTTAAGGGATAAGCTCTTAACTTTTGAGGAAGACAAGGAAAAGGAGCTGAAGCTGCTTAGCCTGCTTCTTCAACCATGACTCCCGGGAGGATAACTCCTCCTACTTATTATAGTTGTGGGTTTATCCTAGTCTTTGTACTTAGAACTCCCTTGTATAGATTTATCTCATTGAAAGAGGTCTTGTAATGAATATTGCCCCTTTTCTTGATGTTTCGAGTGTGCAACTGGTTGTTGTGCGTTGTAGAAAATTATATCTGAGCTCTTTTAATAGACTAGTTTCCATTTGTTACGCTTAATCAAATATTGAGCTTAATACTTAATGGGTAAAATCAATCCACTTTGTCTGGTTGTAGACTTAAGCATTGAAATAATTTGGTCAATAGCACATTTTTAGCTCACAAGAAAGCTGTCAATAATCGGTTTGACGGTGCATACTGCACCTTAGTTAAAGTAGGTTTACAAGTCATGGACTTGAATCGAAGATAAGACAAGCTCATGAGGCTTAGTGTACTACGCCAGATGTGCCCGAGTTAGAGATTGAATGAGCTCATGAGGCATAGTGCGTTTGCACCGAAGAGCGAATAAGCTCGTGAGGCTTAGTGCGTTCGCACCAGTATGCTCGAGCTGAGAGTGAATGAGCTTGTGAGCTTGTGAGGCTTAGTGCATTTGCATTAGGTGTGCCCGAGCTAAGATCGAATGAGCTCGTGAGGCTTAGTGCATTCGCACCAGGTATGCCCAAGCTAGAGATCGAATGAGCTCATGAGGCTTAGTGTGTTCGCACCAGGTATGCTTGAGCTAAGATCAAATGAGCTCATGAGGCTTAGTGCATTCGCACCAGGTGTGCCCGAGCTAAGATCGAATGAGCTTGTAAGGCTTAGTACATTTGCACCGGGCGTGCCTGAGCTTGAGATCGAATGAGAGCTGTTTGTCCACGATCTTACTATCCAGCGGGTTTCTAGACACGTTTGTTTCACAAGTGTCTCTTCAATTTCCATGAATGGCGTAATGATTACTATCTCCAGGGGTCATGTCTTGGTTTTAAATGCTAATGCACACTAGTCTGTCGGATTGTGGGTTGTTTGGAGAGTTTCAAGATCTAACAATTGGTCCGTTCACAATAATAAAAAATTGGGGAGACATTTTCTCCCTTTTTTTATCTATCATTTGAAATCGGTCGATTCTAGACCTTTCCTCTCCGTCCTTCTGTAGGATTTGTAACCGTTCACCGCTTTCCACCCACTTTGACCCTACTTCAGTTTCTTTAGTTCTACCGAGCCTAGTTTGGGTTACTGGGTACCACTTTTATCTACATTTCAGACTTCCTCTTGGTTTGACAAGGTAAATTTCTATCCCTGGCCTTGTGCTTCTACATTTCAATTTTAAGGCCCTCATAGGTGTGTTTGTTTATTGACGAAAAGCTAGAGTGATGGTTGTATTTTATCTGTCCGTCAGTGAATGTTAGGGCTTTTGGTGGTGGCAGAGTTTTCAACTGGTTTTTTGGGTTTCCTGGCTTTATAATCGAAACCTCATTCGTGTCTTTGGGTCTAGGTGTCTTGGGGCAGCAACCACCTTTCTTTAGGTCAGACTACTCTTAGGCTAGTGACTGGTCTGTGTTCAACGGCTTGATTATTTTCTTTTTCTTTCTTTCTTGTGTAGATGTCTCAGCCCCATAGATGCTGCCACCACCTAATAGTCAATGAGGATGCCGAGTCCGAAGGGAGCGAGGGAGCACTTCGTGCCATTGAGGGTGTGACCTCCTAGAGAGGTGAGGTTACTAATAGGTTTGTAGCTCGTCCCAGGCCAAAGGGGGTCGAAGTTGATTCTCCCTTCAAGCGTTATCCTTCCAGCATCAAATTTAAAGAATTGTGGGAGATCGCTGAGTCATACTTTTTCCTGAAGGGCTATTATGTTATGGCACCATCTAGCGGTGACCACATTGCTCATCCTCCCACTAAGTTTACTACCATAAGTGTTCATCATCTTAATGCAGGTCTTAGGTTCCCGATCCCTCCGTAGTTAACCCCCAATGCGTACTCTACATTGACTTCTTTAGCACTGGTTCACCTTGAAAACGACCTCCCTCCTTCCAATGCTAAAGTCCTCTGTTATCTTTACAATATCAAGACCACTGGACAGTGGAAGGTGTATTATCTTTCGCCTTATCTCTCTAAGTATAAGAGGGTGTTGCCTCATGGGGATGCCAGAGGGAAATCCAACGTGGGCCTTTATAAGACCTGTTAGTTTTATGTTTCCTGCTCATCCTTACGTCATCTCCAAAATTTCTCATTTAACTCAAGTCCGGGTGAGCAATCTGAGAGAGTTCAGGCATCCGTTGTCTTTCATCTCACTTTGAGTCCAACCTTTGTTATGTTCTTTGTAAAAAGGAGTAGGAAAAGAAAGGTCGAAGTTGAGTGTAGGGGAGATCGAGGTGCCAGACAAGTTCACTGTCTATGACAACTTATGGAATGACTCAAATTTCGACGAGGAGCTCTTGCGAGCTCACAAACTTTCCCCTGCTCTTGGTGTCGAGCTTCTTGACCGCTCACGGGATGTTAGAGTTCGTAGGACAAGAGAAGTTCCCCCTACCAATTTCAGTGAACAAAGTGACATGTTGAGAGTCAACCTGGTCCTACCTCTTGTGAGGTTGAGTGAACTATTGCTCCAACCTTGATAATCGATTTGTCACGACCGATCAAATTAGAAATTTATAAAATCGGATTACACTACTTTACTTGTAGCATAGAGTAATACCAAGTTGAATGCAAAGATCATTTATGGATATTATCAACCAGATTAGGAGATGTAAATGGGGGGGTTGGTAGAACTACACTAATAGAAAATACTAACAAAACAGAAACTAAAATACAAATAACAAGCAACCAGCCCAAGGAAATTAACTAGCTTGAGATTAATGCATCCTTGATCACTTAAGGTTCATTCAATT
>JANHAO010000203.1:0-49980 GCA_026873985.1 Saraca asoca
AAATAATAAAAATATAGGGGTACATTTATAAATATTAAAAAATATTATGCTTATTTATAAATATATATTATAATTATTATTTTTTTATACGAAAATAAATACTCATAATATTAAATAACAGGGCATAACAAATAATAAGCTGAAAATCGAGTTTGATACACGTGTTAAAATAGAGAATGTGTGTCTAAACTTTTTAAAATTATGGATACGACCCTAGAATCGAGCTTGACACACGTGTCGAAATAGGGAATGAATGTCCAAAATTTTTAAAATTACGAACATGACCCCGATACGTTTTATGTCGGTGTCGAAAACGTTTCTGACACCCGGACACGACTCCTATATAAAATGTCGGTATATCGTAACATATATATATATATATATATAATATAAAATCAGTAGACTAAAAGACAAATAAAAAAAATTCAAATGTAACTGCACGAAGAGTGTTTAGTTTTCAAACCTAATGGTACATGAGGAGGTTACAGTTGAACTATTCTCATAAAGGCGTAGGGTACCATTAAACGCTTTGAATAAACAAAAGTAATACCCTGTGAAAGGGGATGGGGTCATTGGTCAGAAAGGGAGTTGAGACTTGAGGAAGTAGATGTAGAAAACCTTAAGCAGCAAATACACAACTTGTCAAGCCAAGATGGTCAATAGAATACTTAACTGTTTTCAAGTTTCAACATTCAACCTTCCCAATCCTCATTGCTAATTTATTATGGTGAGAAAATCTAATCTTCAACAACTTCACCTACTAGTAATATTAATATATGCACATATATTATAACATATTATAACTGAAAGAGTTTAAGTTGTTAGAAGGTAGGATGTTTTTATAATTTCATCGTATATTTTATATTAAAATTTGTTTTTTATGTGATATAATTATTTTAAAATTTAAATAAAGTTGATTTGATAATAAAAATACTAATTTTCTAAGAATTTGAACTCTGTAGAATTACACTTAGTCATTGTTTGAAATATCTAAAAATAAGATTTTATTTTATTTTAAAATAAACTTCTTTTTAAATAACATTTATATTTAAATTAAAAGAAGAATTTAATTCATTTCATTTAATCTCATTTACAATTTTTGTTTTAATTACATCTACATTATTATAAAATCTATCAAATTTATCAAGAATTTTATTAGAATTTATTTCATTTAATATAAAATAATGTTATATTAATAATTTTATCCTTATTCTAATATTTTATTTATTGTGATATCATTAAAATCTATTTTTAAATTAAATTTAATGTATTTTTTAATATATTTCAAATAAATAAAATCATTTCTAAATGAATTGAAATAATAAATTTTTTGATATTATTTTTGAAACTTAAAATTTATTTATAAATAAATTAAAATTATTTTTATTAAAATAAAATAAAATAAATTTTAAAAAAAAATTGATTCCAAAAGTCCATAAATGAACTAAAGACGTGTAAGTAAATCTCATGTTAGAAGTTGACATCCTTCATTTTCTAAGAATTATGTGCTTCTTTTCGTTATCTACAATCCATAGAGACGGAAAGAAGGATGAATACACAATTTCTTCATAGTGTCCACATATAGTGATCACGGCTAATCTTGAAATTTGTACATTGAAAATTGAAATTCACAACAAATTTCAGTCATTTCATCATCTCACGTGAACAAGAGTTTTAAGCCTCCAACACGTAGGATTCTATGTGAGAATTAGTCACAAGGACTCTTAATTGTACAACTAAGATTATTATGGAAAAAAAAAAAAAAACCAATCCACACTTTTCACTCCCTCATCTAACTCACGGTCACTCATCCATCTTTTTTGTGAGTAATCGTAGATTGAATATATAGGTAAAGAGTATAAATCTAATGATAGTTATGGAGTATTACTAGAATTATAAATAATGGAATTAACAAAAATTTTTATAATATAAAAAAAGAGTAAAAAAATATGGATATAGAAAATTACAAATAGCATTACTTTTATAATAATTTTACATATTTTTTAGGACTTCTTTTTTAAGTTGTTGTTCTTGAAATCAGAATATATTTTTTTTTATGGAATTATAGTTAATGGAATGCTAAATTTTTATATATTTGTTACGTATAAAAGAAAAAACAAATGAAACTTATAAATACAAGTTTTGTTTAGGGACGGAAACAAAATAAATCATTTACAAATAGTTTATGATTTGACTCTTTAAAAACTTAATAACAGATCTAACTTATCTTATTTATTTAAATATATAAACCGATCTCAAACAAATATATTCATTTATTTATTAAACAAGCCAAACTTATATAACTTTTGGCCTATTATACTAACATGTTTAGTTATGTGTGTATATATTATTTTTACATATATATTATTTATTTTTATATTAATTTTAAAAGTTTTAATGTTATAATCTTAATCTTAATCTGTTGTTCTAATGTAATATTATTTTCTTTTTTTGAAATTAGAGACAAAATTTTCTGCATGCACTCTTTATTTCATAGGCTTATTACAACCTAGGTTATTGGCTAATATATGGTTGGATTACTAAAAGTCTTAGTCCTTATAGTTTCATATATTTGTTATTTAATTTTTATAGTTTTATCTTGTATAATTATATATAAAGTTTTAAATAATTTGTAATTAAGTTTTAAATGTGAGTTAGGGTTTTAGGCTATATCTCATTAATCTCAACCTTCTCTCACACGATCTGTTTTGGACTGGCGATTCTACCTCGTATGTGTACAACACCACACTCCAACTGCGCTTCGTGCAAGCGTGGGAGGAGGAGGGAAAGAGGACAAAGCCCAAAACAAAGGCAGTCAAATTTACCACGTACACACACTTTGTGTAAGTTTTACTGGGAGGCTGTGAATTTCATGTACTTCTCCCACGTGCATTTTTTACCAGCTCGGTTAAAAAAAAATTCATCTTTATCATTTCCCTATAATTTTATTTTATATTTTGGGCAAGACAAAAACTGAAGGAAGATTCTCGCTTTTCCACTTTTGCAGCGCTCCAAAAGTTTTATTAATAATAAAGTATTTTTTAAATTAAATTATTTATCTTTTAATTTTATAATTTTGCGCTTATTGAGTTTACCTCTTTCTCACGGTGTTCGAGATGCCACAAAATTTTCTGGCTTTCTGCCGTCATTTTCATTCGGCGATAAAAAAATAAAAATAAAATTTGTTGTTATTTGCTTCAAAATGTACGGAAAAAAGGAGGAAAATTTAGTTTACATAGTGCCTTGAAAAGATGAGAAGTTTAAAATTTATAGAAAGAGAAGTTTTATCCTCCTTTGTCTCCTTCCGAAGGTGGATTAGGCATCAACCCCAAACCTAATCTATCACAACTAGAAAACTAAAAAATTAAATAAATTATTTATTCTAAATTAGGTAAATTTCTTTTTTAGGTTGAAAAAATTAGGTAAAGTTTCAGAATTAAGAAAAGCATCCTCATTTCTTTGGTTTTTTTTTTCAATGATAGCCAAAAATTTGAAAATATTCACTTTTTTTTTCTTCGTACTATTTTTTATTACATTGATGATATTAGAGTTGCTTCTTACAGAGTTCCCCTTGCAACCAAAAAAAAAAAAAGAAGGGAAAATAGAAATAGAAAAACAAAAAAAAAGAGAATTATCCGAATTTTTGTTATATATTTTTTAATTACGGATTAGGTAAAAAAAAAAAAAAGTGCAAAATTTTCAACTATGGTTTCTCTTTGAGAAGAGAGGCTAATCCGGTGACAACCTTCGTTCCTCTCTCAACGCTCTTCGGTTTAATCGCCGGCGGTTGCCACGATGGCGCCACCACCACTGGCTTCGTCTTCTCTTCACCAGAATCGGCCTCTAATGGCGGGGATGTTTTTTTCTCGCCGACAAGCAGTTCCAACGCACCACTATCTTTCTCCGTCGCCGTTGCAGAGTTGTCGCCGTTGTTCTCCTCTGACGCTTTGGTCTCCAGAGCGACGCTGTCTACGGCGGAGGACGATGGGGGTTGCTTAGGCCTAGCGCAGGGAGAGAGCCACTTCGCTCGCATGTACTCAGCCTTTCTCCATGGCGGAAAGGGCATCCCTTTCTTCTTCAAGCTTTGCTTTGCCGCCTCCGATACGATCGAGACGATTTGACCAATACGATCCGATTTTCCGACGAAAATGTAAGGCAGAGATTGAAGGATCGATTTGTATGTCCCTGTTGATCGAGCAATCTCGAACTCTGATCGGAAATCGATATCGATCAACAGTCTCTCCCCTTCTACAATCACATCTATGTATTCGTGTTCACCTGAAGAATCAAAGAAATTTATTGAAATTATTTTTCTGAATTTATATTTAATTCGGGATTTTTCTGGAAATTAAGGAAGAAAGAGTTTACCAGCAGGAAAAGATGGAGTTTTGTCCCACTTGGATTTACAGATAGAAGAGTCGTAGCCAAGAGATGAAAGGCCATCATTGACAATGTTTCTCAAATCGTCTTTTCGTTTGCAAATTTTGTTGTTCTTCTCAACGATCTTCGTCGTGTCAGCTAAGAGGTTTCTCTCGGCATCACTTGCGCAAATAATCAAATTCTGCAAAATTATACAGTAATTGATTTGAGCTTCCTTTGTTTGGTTGCTGAGAAAGTGTAAGAAATCAGGAGAAGTTCGGAAAATGAAAATTTATATGATATTAGTTAAACTTGAGGTTTGCAATTATTTTTAAGTGGTATTTACCTTGAGGACATCGCCAACATCATTGAATGATCCATTGGATATTGATTCAGCAAAACCACCAAACACGTCGAATTCGTCGTCCGAGCTATCATTATTGTTGCCGTTGAAGCAATTGCAGCGGTTGCGGCCGCATTTCGCCGCCGCCGGTGGTTGCTCCTCGATGAAATTCTGCACCATTTTTGCCAAGCAAACCGAGGTTGGCTCAAACTCCGTTGTTCCTGGCCCATCTTTGTTGGACTGAGCTTCACCGGCGGTGGGTTTCTCGGCCGACGAATTTCTCAACACACTTGGAAGCTGCCGTTCAAACACGAACAGTCTCTTCAGCCGCGACTTCAGCACTGGTTTCACCGAATCGTTTCGAACCACCACCGATTCCTTCAGTTTCTGGGCATCTATATCAATCGGTTGGATCTTCATTGGAGGCATGGCTGAGAATACTGAAGGAGTTGTTGAATGATCTGGAAAACTTGATTCTCTCACTGGCTCTGTTTTTCGCAATAAGCTAATTTTGCTAAACAAACTGTTCCTCTCTTTCTCTCTCTGTGTCAGCTCTGCTCCACTTTCAGAGCTTAATGAACTTGGATTCGCTCAAAAGTCAGTAACTCACAGTGACGAGTCAGACTCAGATTCTTAAAATGTACATTGAAATCTACAAAACCCAGTTAAAACACATTCATAGAACATAATCTACCACTACATAGCTTAGAATTTTCAAAACCCAAAAGAAACAAAGAACAAATCAAAAAAGCCGGTGCATTCTTCACTGATCAACGAGAATTCTACCAAAACTTATGTACGAAAAAGGAGGAAAACCGATACTTTCCGTCTCAGGCACAGAAGAAGTATAGAATAACTTCTAGACTAGGCGACGGAAGAGGAAGGAGAAGAAGATCGCTTTGAGGTCAGGTTTTTCATGGAAAACATGGCGGCGATGATCGGAAAGACGAGCATTATTCATGGACAAGTATGACAAAGTCGCCGGAATATTCATTATCCGGCGGGTTCCTATGGCCGGAGGCGGAGTTCAGTAGGAGAAGTGGCTTATATGGAGTGCGTTATGGTTTTGCGTTTTCGAGCTGAGCTTATGGATTAGGTGATCGAGTGGGTCGGGCCTTTTATAAGGAAAGCTTAAGGAAATGTGAATTGCTGACTGCGACTGAAATTTCCACGTAGGATATTACGTGGCATGAATTACTTGGACAACGCTGTTTGCTTCCGTTACCAAAGTTGCAGCGACGAAGTAAGGAGGTTTTGGAACAGAGGACACGTGTTATACAGTAATCGTAAGCTAAAAGGATCGGTTGTTTGGGTGAAGTGACCGTACAGTCCTCGGCACTAGTGTGGAATATCGGGCAGATGCCCTCTCGTGTTCCGCAGATATCGAAAAACGTCCACACACCATTTTTAGTTTTCGACATTTTAAATTAAAAATTAGAAAAACAAAAAATAAAAAATAAATAAAGTGAAGAGTGTGATTTGAAGAGAAGGATGGAGAATTTGGTGGAGTGTGTAGCAAGACCATGCTGTTAAGATGTGTGCGCCTGAAGTTTTGTGTAACGTGTACGCAGATCAAGTGCATCGAAGACCACTTAAATTGGTTTTTTTAATGAATAATATTTTAAAATTAATTCTTTCCAAAGTAATGCTAATTTTATCATATTAATTCTTGGTATTTTTAATGTTTTTAAGTATTTTAAAATCTTTTTTGTAATAAACCTTAAATGGTTAATATAATACTATATCGGAAACGAGAAAAAAAATGAAGTAGCTTGTTTTTATTTTTATTTTTTAGTTTTTGGAAAAATGAAGCAAATAAAATTAATCTATACTTTTTTTTTTAGGGGGAATAACCGGGAAGTGTAGGGTTCGTACCCACTCCCTTCTGATTAATATGTAATACTACAAGATTGTTGGAACTCAATTTCCATATAATACAATTTAATAGAGTTTATTTTAATTCATTTATATTAATGAATATTAATATTTAAAAATCATTTACAAAATTATTTCAACTAATTTACAAATATTTTTTTTTGAAATATATTGAAATTGCATATAATTCAATTGAAGAGTGTATTTCAATGGTAAAATTGTAAATAAAGCCATGACATGAGTACAAACCATTGTTTGATTTCAAATGAAATAAATTCATATCAAATTCTACTTAGTTTAGCTTGAAATTAGAATTCAAATAATTTAGTAACAACGACTCCTAAATTAATTAAATTTTTGAGTTGCTTAAATTCAAACAAATTTTAAAGTAATTTAATTAGTTTATAAATGAGTTAAAATGAAGTTTTATAGTAATTTCATACATGGAATAAAGGTTTAAACAGAAAAATGAAGCATCTATTTGTAATTTCTTAATTTTATAAAAAAAAGAAAGTAATTGAAAACAATAAATTATTGAGTGAATTTAATTAACTTCTATTTTTATGATAGTTGCATGCATACACCTTTTTTTCATCCCTAATAATAGTTAAAACCCTATTTCTAACATTCTCGTGATATTTCAGCATTTTAAACTTAAAGGGTATAGATATTCATTTTGGTAAAATTGTTTAACACTGCATTAGATTTTTTTTGCCTATTTATAACAAATTAGTACTTTATTACCGTATAAAAAATGTATTATTGAGACTTGAAAATAACTTAAATAAAGATATAATTCAAAATATAATAGTTTTGAGAGATGAGAATTTTGACTGTGGAATTGAAAATTCTATTTGCTAGTTTGGTAACAACGAATATGGTTAGCTCTTCAGTAATATTCAGATTAAGTTTGAATTTGCCATTAAAGGACTGGAAAGTTCATATTTTATTAGCCTTTATGGTGTATAAGTTACTATAGAATGGCTTCTTATGTTTTCTTTAATCAATAAACCTATTATGATAACTTTTTATTATCGAAATTGTGAGTTAATTAACTGAAATTAATTTTTTTTAAGAAGCAATTTTAAAGGCATATCTTTATCCATCATGTTCTTGAAGATTTCATTACTGAAGTGCTCTTATTAAAATCGAATCACACTAATGAAAAAATGTCTTAATACTGGAAAATTAGATTCAAATTAAATTAGTGTTGAAAAATATCAATTTAGTATCAATTTCACAAATTTTACAATTTAGTACTATTTTCCCATCCCCTATTAACATTTTCTACATGACATATAGCAAATAAGTTTGTGGTGGACACAAAAATTAAATTTTGTTGTAGAATTGTTATTAAAAAGAGTTACATGTAGCAATTTATTTGAAATCTTAGAAATCCCAATTCATTTTTTTGATTAAATTCATAAATCATAATTAATTAATTCTTTACACTTTTTGTAAACTCTTAAGTTAGTTTATATTATTATTTCAAATAATGAGTAGTCAAGATTTCAAGTAAAAATGATTATTCATATGAAATTTAGCCTTAATAGTACTAAATTGATATAAAAATTTCACAATTGGTACTAAATTGACTTTAAAACATTTTTTAGATTCAATTCAATATCATTTTAACCTTCTTTTAAAAATTAATCTGGATAGTAAAAGGAAAAAAATTATTGAGTTATAATTTGATTAATCTAACTAATTAAACCAATAACTGAACCAGATGATATCATAAATATAGATTTATATAAATTTATTAAAAAATTAAATAATAATTTATCTATACTGTAAATATGAGTCCATATTTTGTATAAAAATTAAATAAATTAAGTAAACTAATGAATTTTTAGTTATTAAATATTAAATTTTTTCTTTTATTAATTATTTTTTGTTACATATAGATTTAGTGGACTAATTTAACAAAAAAAATCTAACAACAAAAAAAAAAATAATTATGGCCAATTTTTTAAAATTGAACCAATTTTTCAATTTTTCTCAATTCTTTCCAATTTGGATTAATTTTATTATTAAAATAATTTTTTGAATCAACTCAAATCAAATAGGACAACAATTAGTGATCAAATGAATAAAATCATCTAATCCAGTCTAGTTTCAAAATGTTGTTGTCTAATCTTTTAAATGCCTATTTATAATTTATTAAAAAAAAAAAACCCTCCTTACCACTTGAATTAACGCTACTAATGTAGCCTTTTATGATATTTGAAATTAAGCAATGTCAATATTATACTATGACAAAATGGTATCACATATGCAATGAATCTAAAAGTCAAATGAAATAACAAAATGAATTTCTTTCCATTATGAATATCTTAATTAGAGAACAAAAAACCACTTAAAAAGAATATTAGTGAAACTCTTTAACTGGAATAGATTGACAGAGAGGGTCATGACAGGGGTTCATAACCGACATAGAAGGTTATCCAGAGGCAACCTCCTACCAGTCTGACTATGCATATTGACTCATAAATACATGTTTATTTTTGTAGAAAATCTGACAGAGTTTCTCCTATGATCCGGATGCCCAGGCTCAAGGCCTTAATACATAACAAAGGCCACTCGCCCATCAAAACCTGTATAATAAATAAATAAATATGCAGTGACCTATACTAGACACCAATAACCTATTGGTCATCTAGAATTCAATCATAACATAATATAACAACAAATATTCCTATTTGACAGTCAAATCACAATATCAATTTATACAAAGCATCCATAGACCAATAATATGAGCTATATGTCAGCAAAGCATACACGGCAATGCTTCAAACATGGGTGGCCTAAACTAGATATTTATCTTACTGAGCGTCCAAAATACAAACTAATACAATTCATACTTATTATTATTAATCACTATTTATACTTTTACTATTTTTTTTCTTTATATTTCCTTTTAAGGAGGTTTCAGAAAGTTTTAGTGAGTAAGTAGTCTCACCAAAAACTAAAGTTTAATTTACAAATTAATTATCTAAAATCCATCAAAAGATTTATACTTTTGAAACTATATATATTTCTATCAAATGAAATTTTCATCAAAATGAGACTTTTTTGAAAACCCTTTCATACTCTTTCTTGTAAGAGATAACACGTGTTTCTTAAAAATAACTTTTTCAAAAACCCAATATATATATGTATCAAGTAAAATATTTCAAAACCTATTTCTTTTCCTTTAAAGATATATTAGTTGGATCTAGATAATTCCAACAGGTAATCAAAACTGATCAGATTGCTCCTATATCATCCACAACACTAATCAGATATATCATTTTATTACACCCTCTCCCTTGTTGCTCCAACAGACACTAAGTGGTCATAAGTGCACCTGAGGGTTTCCTGTGAATAACCAGTGGTTCTGGGCCCAAAGGAATCCAACAGGGAACCAGATATATATCTCCATGTCCAACCGCATCAAAACCTGGTCAGATCACCCCCCTTATTCCTCCTACAGATCAGAACTGATATACATAGGTGCATTTACAGGTTGCCAAGGAATTACCAATGAATCCTTAATTAAATTAATTACTTTAAATATACTATGCAACAAGAAAATTTAGTATTTGGTAGGCAACAGTATCAAAATATATTTAAATCAATCAAAGTATTTTCAAAGTCAACTAAAGCATTCATTCAAAATGTAGATAACAATATCAACACCTAGATTCCAAGGAAACCTCTATTGGTAATCGTGATATTATCATTTATTAGTATTTCCTTTTCGCTTATTATAGGTATCGAATACTTATATTCAACAGTCACATTTCTCATTACCGCCCATTGGGCTATTACTGATATTCAGACCACTTTCTTTTCTATATTATCCAGCCATATAGGCTGTTCACAATGCTACCAAATTACCAATGGGTTTCCATTGAATCCAGAGTCTCAAATTATCCAGACTTTTCACATTGAAAATATTTTTATTAATTTTCATAATAAAACAAGTTAAAAATATATATTTTAAATAACAACAATACCTCAGAATAACTCATCTCGGTATTTCAAATTATTGAAACCATCACTTTATTATTCAATAAAATTACTTTTCATCACAAAACACCATTTGCAAGGGTGACACTATTCACTCATAATCATTCCTTCAAACTCGCATCTAAGTTACAAAACTTATAGCAAGTAGAATTTACATAATAACTAGAACTTTATACATACAAGCAAAACAGATTATCTATTCACATTCAAACTATAAAATTTATAAAAGTTTTAAGCATTACAACATCTATAATTTACCAGAAGTGTATATCAGAATCAAATTATCAATAAAATCTTCCACTTTCACCTACTCATCCAATCTGTATAACTCACAGAAATTTAAGTTTTATGAACTCTATAAATTATTAGGAATTCATTAGAATCAAACAGTAGCAAAATTTCCTATTTTTCATTACCATACATATTTAAACTTATCACAATTTTTCTTGATAACTTTCAATCAAAGTATTATGAAATAAAACTAATGATCTAGAATTACTCATCCTGCTCTAGAGGTCCACCGGTAAGCTTGCCGCCGACCGACCTCATGGCTAGCCGAACCAGCAGGAGGTAGGGGAGACTAGGCTGGCTGAACTGCTGTGATCTTCTTTTGGCCCAAAGGAATATCGAGGAAGGTAACTGTGAGCAAAGGAGGCTGGCCAGATAGAACTACTGCATCGAAACCTCCATTTCAGGCCGAATAGAGCTTCAGTTGTGCCAAACAGTTCTTCGACTGAAGGGGAAAGAGAACGACGAAAAATCTTGGTTGAGCTTCCTACGGTCAGAAGCAAAGCTTTGGACGACATCAGATGATTGGAGCTACGCCGATGTTGCAAAGGAATCTAGAAGTTTTCGGAAAAGACTAGAAACGAGAAAGAAGAGAAGCTGGGAAAAGAAAAGGAGGGAGGGCCAATTTTTGGGGAACCAAATGGGGTTAGCCCGGAAGGAGGGGGCCGGTCTTTTTTATAAAAAAAAAGTTTTTATATATTTTTACATTTTGTCCCCGAACATATGTACCGACTTTCACTTTGGCCCGAAACTTTTTGCTATCTCAACAAAGGCCCAACTTTCACAATTTTTTTTTCAATTTAATCCCTATTTATTTTTCAGTTTAGTCCTTTTAAATTTTAAATTTTATTTTAAATTTTTTCTTTTTATTTTCATAAATTTTTCAGGTGTTACAGTCGTGTATAGTGGCGAAGTGACCTACATAAGGTACAAGGTCAGTAGTACATGATGGAAGGAGTTTGTTGAGCATGCTTCGACGTTTAAGTTTGTTTCAGAAGTATAGTTTCCATATGTGCAATGTGAATGAGTTGTGTAAAAAAGATACCTTGAGGTTTATATGGGTGTCAAGCATGCCATTTGGTATGCTTTTGGATGAATGGGAAGCATTCATGTGTTCATGACACATCGTTGGCATGAGTGAGATTCTTGCTTTGCAGTTGATGGCATAGTTGCACCATTTGTGCATGTCCTTGAGTGTATTGGCTTGTATGAAGTTTGCTAATGAACTTGACAATTGTGCTATAGATAAGTTGATCAACTAAGGATCCTTGATGTTTGACCGTGTTTCTAAGTAGCCTTTAGGCAATAGCTCTTAGGTATTGGGTTTTACTTGCAAGGACTTAGGCTTATTTATAGGGTTATGATCTAGTTGTTCGACTGTGGGTAGGGATGGCAACGGGTCGGGTTCGAGCAGATATGGTAATATCCATACCCATACCCATCAGAAAATTCCTTACCCATACCCTACTTGTACTTGCGAACACTGTAGCGAGTTCTGGTATGGGTTTGTACCACAGGTATATCTATCATAATTTAAAATATATATGTATACATAAAAGAAAATGGGGTAAATTACGATTTGACCCTATAAACTTTTTACCGATTTTAAATAGATCCTTACTAAAAATATGAAATTATGTTATGGCCCCAACAAAAAATATTGAAATTTCACTTCAGTCCCTTAGCCAACATTTTTTTAAGGTATTACATATAATGTTTATATAAAAAAATAAAATTTTTATTTAAACGAGTAAACAGAAATGGGTATAGATATTTTCTCATACTCGTACCAGTACCCATTATGGGTATAATTTTCATACCCATACCTACTTATGAATATTTTTTCTCATACCCATACTTGCCCATCACGAGCGGATATCCACAGGTAAATGGGTATGTAGGTAAAATTGCCATCTCTAACTGTGGGTTTGCTTTTAGTCGAGTTTGGTCGATTGACTTATCTGTTAAGCAGATAAACTAGTCACGTCCTGACCTAGACATTTGATTGTGGTCATGCAAATTGTAACCTTTTGATGATCTGTTGCACTTGGGCCTATTAGCCAACCACATGCGAATGCTCATTCATTTTGGGATGTGTCATTTGTCTCCATACGCACATATAACATCGTTTGACCAAAGGCTACTTCTCATACCCCTATGTTAGCTAATAAGTGGTTGTTTGTAGAGTTAGCTGATTGTGATAAAAATATTTAGGATCTGACCAATTGTGTTTTCAAGTTAGCCAAAGAGAAAGATACTTTAGTGGATTAAAATTAAAAAATTCAACGAAGCTATTTCTTCAATGAGATAAAGAGTTGGAAGCCAAGCGGAAAGGTTATACTAAAGACAAGGAATCTTTTAAGGCCAGGGAGAAGGAGCTATGAGAGGAAGTGTCTAATGTTGAGGTTCTTAGCTCTTCCATGTACTAGTTGGGCTTTGACAATGCCATCAAGCAAGTGAAGTACTTCAACCCCGAGTTGCTGATCAACCTTTTGAACATTAATAGGGACATGCCACATGATAATATTATGAAAAAGCTTAGTCACTCTTGATCATTTGAAATTTTCTTTAAGTGTTCATGCACTTTGAATATTTTGTACTAGATATATTTTGGACATTTTATGATTCTTTTGATTGAATATTATTTTCTTGTATGGATGCTTGACTTTCTGTCTTGTATTTACTTTGCTTTCATGTTTTGGCTTCCAATGATTCATTTACTTTGTTAATTTTGTTGGTTCTTTCTAAAGACTTCCAAATGGTAGATCGCTTTGACTTCTAACGTGTCACACCCTAATCCTCGGCATGTGACTGGCGTAAAAGGTCACCATTAGGAAACCCCTACAAGCCTAACAATGCATAATAACATGCTAAGACACATAATCATAGTAACATAATCAAATATAGACATATTTATTTCTACCATAAATCTAGCAAAATTTTCTCTATTTTTTGAACATCTGGGCAAGAGGCCTATACAACAACCAAGAGCTATATACCTTATACACAACCTGCACAAAAATTAAACATCACAATAGCCCAGATAACACAAGGCTACCCCTACTAGGCTTCATCCAAACAAAGCACATATAAATAATCACTAAACAACTACCAAAATTACACCATTTATATACCTTTGATTTTCGCAAAAAGTAACTTACTCGATCAATGAGCAGATCTAGAATCAGGATGGGGTGGAGGAACTATAGGGGTGTCTTCAAGCTCTGAAAAAAAACATGGAAATGAAGGAATGAGTTTCATAGAAACTCAGTAAGTAGATAGTCTCATGAACACCAAAACCACATTCATAAATCATGTTCGAAAGTATATAGCCGTGAAAAATATACTTACCCATTCAATAGCCATAGTATTTGTTATGGACATTATCAAGATACGAGGTTCGGGTAGGGCAACATCCAAAGAGGGGAATGCGATCAAACAAAGAAAGAAAGGACCAGGGGAAGAATCCAACTCTGCCCGGAAGGAGTTACGATCGTTAGACGAAAACCATGAAGCCTCGCTATATCGTGGGGCTTGAGTCACGAGGAGTTATAACCACGTTAGCCGAGACGGATAAGCGACCAAATGAGGATGAAGTATCGACCCTGGAACCTCGACTCCTGACTTCCTCCTTAGCTCACCACTGAAGGACGACCGCACAAGGTCCAGTCAGTAATCTGAGGCGTGACAGTGAATTTGACAGCCCAGGCCTCTGACAATCCACGTAAGCTCCCCAGAAATTCGACAATGATTTGCCTAGCATTAATTGTCTGACGACAAGCATTTAATGCTATAAGCGGCGAAGGTGATCATTTTACCGATTAAGAAAATTACACTTGTAATCTCCTCCCTCACTATAAATAGGGGAAAAGGATTATTATAGGAGAAAAAAAAAAGAAATACGAAAAGTCAGTTAAAAAGAGAGAGACTTCATTGTTAGCTGTGAGAGAGTAAGAAAGCCATTGTAATCTGGTTTGGTAAGACCTCTGAATAGCAAATAACACAAGAGTAACATGGACGTAGGAGCCAAAAATTGGCTTTGATCGAACCACGATAAATCCATGGTATTGCTGTCCTTATCTTACCTTCTTCCCAAACCCTCATCCTTCTTCTTCTCTTTATCTCAAGCATGTAGTCAGAGGTGCTGAACCAAGAGAACTAGTTGATCAGATTTTGGTGTCAACAGTATCCAAATAAATTTGAAAACTATCATTTAACAAGAAAGTTGAGTAATTGAAAACATAATATTCAACAAGATAATAATAAGTATTAAAATACACTACCATGAAAATATACTCATCATGGCGTAAATATGAAAAGAAGTCAAGAAACTTTCTAAAATGTGTATATTAATGCTCAATTAATTAAAACTCTCAACTGGAATCCCAAAGGAAAATCACTAGAGGTAACCATAATATCATACATCATAAACATCTCCTCGCTTTAAATCCAACCAGACACACAAGTTGAATATTCATGTATCTAACCACCCACCCTTAGTACGGCATCATATCAACTAGTCACATGTGCACTTGAGGTTATCAATGAATTTCTAGTTGATCCAGGACCTCATCAATAATCTAAAAATATTATGTAGCATAAAAATCCTTATTCAGGTAAGCAACATTTATCAAAACATACATAAACCTGCTAAAGCATTTTCATATCCATTCACTATATAGAAAAATGATATCATTAATTCCAATAATACAAATCAAGATGCAAATGCATAATTTATCATGGCAAATCATTTCATGTACATATACAACATATAAATATACTTTCGAAACCACTTTAATACATAGGAAAATCTCATTATTTAAAGAGATTCATAATATTTCATATAATAAAATTAATTCATATTTACAAATGGGATTATTAAGTGAGAAAGACCAGCCATTCCCCTTAAACACTCCTTAAAAGCTAGATCAGCTAACTTGGAGAATTGAGTTATTCAACCTAGTTGGATATAATTAGTGTTAAAATTAGCATTTGAGCTTAGATGGAAGATTTTCTAGCTAAGCACACCATTTAACATTATTATTAAACTTCAACAATATCAGAACTTTCATATCAATTAATCAAAATCACATACTTGGGTTTTTCAGCTGAAGCTCCAAAAATTAGCCATTGGTATGCTTGATTCTTCCTTGGAAATATCACTGGAGTTAATAAATAACAATATGTCAGTATACTTCAACTTTGACAGTTAGGGTTTCAAGTAGGGATTTGTTAAAATTATAATGTAAACTTCTTATAAAATAAATCTTTTATTCTAGGATTACTCACCACCATTCAAAGTGTAGGTGGGGTGCCTACTGCTAGCCAGATCATCGCTTGTGAGCCAGGGGAAGCTACTGGTTGAGTTGCCAAAAAAGGAGAGGAAAAGCTGCTAGCTGTGCTGGCTTAAAGTGAGGCACTGAAGAGAGGTAAGAAGAAGGAATAGCTTGGAAGCATGCAGAAGGTGCTGATCTGAGGAGAAATAGCTTGTCAAAAAACAAGCAAAGGAGGAAGACAGCTTCAGCTAAGATGGTGTAAGAAGGAAGGGAGAAGGAGTGCTGAGTTAAGCTGGCGCAAGAAGGGTTTCTAGAGGATGATGAACAATGCTCGATTCTCATCGAAGCTCATCAGAGATGGTGGCCAAGGAAGGAGTAGTAGTGGTCTTAGGTTCGGGACTGCAGGGCACGAGGAAGCTTTAGGAAAACTGAGTGTGCCAGGGAGAAGCTGGACTGGGAAATTATACTTAAAAAGAAATGGAAAAATCTACATTTTGACCCCATTGACCCAATAATAACTTTAACGAGGTCCTTCTGCAAGAGGAAAAATTTCATTTCATCCCCTACTACTTTTAATTTTTTTTTTTCACTTTTATCTTTCTGAAACTATTTTCCTATTAAATTTTATTATTTTATTTATTAAGGTATTACATAACAGTTCGTTCGACCATTTTGACCTCTAACGTGCTGTTCTACCATTTTGACCTTGGATTGTTCCACTGTTTTGACCTCTAACGGGTCATTTGACATGTCGAGTGACTATTTAGTCTTTGCCCGCCAAGATCACTACTTGGTCTTTTACATGTCAAACAACTACTCAATTGTTGAATGTCGAAGGAACTACTTGAGCTTTGCATACCGAGGGGATTGCTTAGTCGTTTACATACTAAGGGCTACTAGTTTTTGCATGCTAAGTGGATTGCTCAATTTTTTGTATGTCAAGCAACTACTCAGTCATTTACATGCCAAGTGAATACTTGATCTTTACGTGCTGAGAGAACTACTTGGTCTTTTACATGCCGATAGACTACTTAATTGTTTACATGCTAAAGGGCAACTTGGTCTTCATATGCTAAGGGCTAATTGATCTTTTACATGCTAAGTGATTACTCGGTCATTTACAAGCCAATGGGTTAAAGTGCCAATGGACTAATTGGGCTTTGAGTGTCGAGTGACTACTTGGTCTTTTACATGCCAAACAAATACTCAATTTTTGAAGTGTTGAAGGACTACTTCGACTTTGAAATGCTGAGGGATTACTTAGGCTTTAAAGTGTCAAGAAATTACTTAAGACTTTAAGTGCTTAGGGGACTATTTAGTCATTTACATGCCAAAGGGTTACTTGTTCTTTGCATGCCAAAGGATTACTCAGTCTTTGTGTATCGAAGGAGTTGCTCAGTCTTTTACATGCCAAGTGATTACTCAGTCGTTTACATTCCCAAGGGCTACTTGGTCTTTGTGTGCCGGGGGGATTGCCTAGTATTTTACATGCTAAGTGGTTAAATAATCATTTACATACCGGGGAGCTACTCGGGCTTTAAGTGTTGACGGGACTACTCAGGCTTGATTTTGAGCATATGGCTTAATCTTTTTGATTTTCAATTTCTTTTTAATTACTTTTCAATATTTTCTTGCTCTATTTGATCAATCAAAATTGTAATTCATAATTTTGAATCTTTTTCACTTATTTTTTTTACCTTTTTTTTATATTGTGCGAGCTTTCCTCACTTAGGTCCACCGATTGCAGCTAAGAGATCCTATAATGAATAAAATTAGCTGTGTTAAGCAGAAATGGATTCACAAGCATGCTTCAATGTTTAAGTTAATGATCATTCATGAGAAACATATATTAGTGTGTACATAAGAGTGAGAGATAGTATTTCCTGTGTTTTTATTGGTGGGTCCTTTGGTTTTAGATAGATGTCGAGTCTTTCTTATGGGCTAGAGTCTTGATTGTCTTCTAGCTTTTAGGTTGATCAATCTATGTAGAGATCTGTATTTTCTAGGATAAGTGTTTGATCTTTGCACATTTTTTGTTACCTTCTGTTGATAGTAAAATTTGGTTTAGTGAACCCAAATCTTAATCAACCTGAACAGTTCAACACCCAAAATTACATGCTAATAACACAAGTTTTAACAAGAAAGAGAGAAAAAAAGGAGGAAAAACAATAGACACAAAAGTTTTTTATCATTTGGATAAAGCCAGTATGGTCCCTACGTCCACAATGGTTTGTATTTTCTATAATATGGTGGTTTCTCTATTTAGTTAGATAAAGTTATAATATTAGTACTCTCTCACTATATAAATGCTCTTTCACTATTTCAGTAAAGTGTCTATATGCAATTTCTTACTTACTTGTTACAATAATCCCTTTCTATTTATAGAAATAGGGAGGTTTACAAGTATTATTTGATAAATAGCAAGGCTATCATTTTTGTCGCTACGGGTAATTAATGCTTGGCATTGGGTAATAAATGTTGGACAAATCATTATCAAATTATTAGGGGCTGATGTGTCAATTTTGAAGGTTAATCGGTTGGTAGGGAATATGTGCCATTAGTTGTTGACTAGGCTTCCACACTTATGCTCGAGTTGCTATCTTAGTGACCTGAGGTTATGTTGAGCGACCTGCTTTAACTAGCGAACTGGAACTCATCTCTAGAGAGTTGAGGTTGTTGTCTTGGCCTCGCCCTGTGTCTTGGGCTCGTGACTGGTGAGTTGGTGTCCTTGCTAAGCGACCTCAGTTTCTTGTATGGTTTAGGCCTTTTCTGATTTGATTTATCTCTTGTTAGGCCTTTGTCAGCCTAATTTGCATTGTTTGAAAAATACCCACAACACCTTCTAAGGAACTATAATATTTCTCATGGTTTTGTCATACTTTACAATTTTTCTCATGCTTGATTAGCTTTTTTTTTTGTAAGAAGTGTGTTCTTTAATTAGCTTTGCTTGACCTGTCTATGAATAAGCTGCACTTCTTCAACATCTATATATTTTCTAATCACTCCAACAACTTTGATAAGGAAAATGTTAGGCTCTTTGCCAAGGACAAGAAGTACCCTAACCATAATGCTAAACTAATTTAGTGTATTGTTACCCCTTTATTGAGGTCTTTAATTTCTAAGGCTAAGGCATTGAAATGAGCAAGATACTCTTTCAAAGTCTCTAGTTATCCCTATTGAAAGCTAACCAAAATGGTCAATGTTTCCTTGAGCACCCAAATAGTTGTGAAATGAGTGGAAAAACACTTTGATCGGCTATTGGAAATTGCTGATTGATTGATGAGGCAATGCCATAAACCATCTTAATTTGACTTTCTTGAATGCTAAAAAGGTCAGACACATGATTGCATTTAGGGCTTTAAATGATAGCATGAATGCTCGAAAAGCTTCTAAGTGTTCTTGTGGGCCCATTGTTCCATTATAGGACTTGATGTGAGTTGGTAGTTGCAAGTGATTAGGTAGCGAAGAGCTATTAAAGCTGGGGTGAATGAGTAGCTATCATCATGGTAAGAGGTAAGTTGGTAGGAACTTTGTGTTTGGCTTTAGGTGAGATCAAAGGTTAAGTTTAGTGGATCATATGGCTTATAAATCTGATTAGTGTGGATTTACTAATGACGATTAGAATTATTTGGATTTAGTGGAAATTAATTGAAAATCTATAGAGTATTTACTTGAAGATTTTGGATTTGGAGGTTCTGTGTTTAAGAAAGTTAATGGTTCTTCATTTGAGTGGTTATTAGGTTCACCAAGTCATACGGGACTGAGCTTTGGGTTTGCTTATGCTGAATTGGGTTTTGGTATGGCTGATGGGTTTGCTAACCTTGGGATGGACTATGTAAGAATGTGAGTTGAGGGTGAAGGAAGAAGATGACTAAAATTTGGCTTGCAGCAAGGTTGATCTCCATAAGAACAAGATTCAATGGATAAGGGGTGGTAGAGGGAGGACTAGTTGAGCTTGTGCATATTGAAGAGCCTTCAGCTCTTTTTGTAGCTAATAAACTTGCCCAACTAGAGTATCATGTTCAAGCTGAGTGGTAATTCTTGAAGCTTCTTCTACCATTTAATCTTAACGATGCTCTTTTTGCTCCTTTTTATGATGTCGATATATGCAGTGCAAATGAGTTGTATAAAAGAGATACTTGGAGGTTTATATAGATGTCCAACATGCCATTTAGTATGCTTCTAGATGAATGGACACCTTCTATTTATTCATGATATATTGTTGGCATAAGTGAAATTCTCATTTTGTAGTTGATGGTGTAGTCACACCATTCATACATGCCCTTAAGTGGCTAGTATAAGGTTTGCTAGAAAATTTAATAGTCATGTTGTAGATAAGTCAATTGACTAAGGAACTTTGATGCTTAATCGTGTCTCTACGTAGCTCTTAGGTTATTGCTTTCAGGTGTTAGGTTTTGCTTGTAAGGACTTAGGCTTGTTTATAGGGTCATGATCTAGTTGTTCGACTTTGCATTTGCTTTTAGTGGACTTTGACCAATTGACCTGTCTATTAAGCTGGTCAACTAGTCATGTCTTGGCCTAATCAATCGGCCATGGCTATGCAAATTGGTACCTTTTAATGATCAGTTGTGCTTGGGTCGGCTAACTAGTCACAGCCAAATAATCATTCATTTTAGGTTGTGACCATTAGCAAAGACCAATGCATTATTTATTCAACTAAAAGAAATTACTTTATGCCATGTTCAAAATACCATGTGAGATAATTAGTATGAAAAAAAATTTAATAAGTAATCATGATCTTCAAAACAGTTGACATAACAAAGCATTAATATATAGTTTACTTTATTTTTTGTTCTTCAAAATATTCAACTTTTATTAATCCACAACAAAGGTGATGTCATAAAGTATAAAAGTGTTTAACATAGAGGGCATTTGGGAAAGACTACCCAAGCCACTCCTAATTACATTAGCTACCCATTTTGTAGCTTCATAAGCCACCCCATTATAGATACGAGGGCATTATAACAACCCAACATTCAATCCAATAGAGAATATCTTTTGAACAGATTAAAAAATTGCATAGATTCTCCATGGGATCTCTAAAATCTTCAACAATGCTTCCAAAGCCACCTTACAATCACTTTCAATTTGCATTATTTTATCTTCATAATTATGAGAAACCAAAATAGCTTTTTGAATAGCAATCAATTTTACAGCCAAAGCCGAGGAGCATTCAAAATTATCGTATGATAAAACTGACACCACTCTTTCACAATTTCTCATAATAATAGCCACAGAAGCTTTACCATAGGCCTAAGATGTATTCACATTTATTTTAAATGTGTCATATGAGGGGATTCCATTTGGCCCGATTTACATTAAGCTTAGTAGAAGAACGTGAAACCTATTTTTTGTCTTCACCTTTCCTTTTGCCTTAACTTGGTTATCTTCCTCCCTAATATGATTCTTGATGATCATAAATAGCCTCTCCATATCCACCTTATGGCCATCGTGTACCACCCTATTTCTCTTATCCTAAAGCCTCTTTAGTGCAATTGTCACAAATGTAGTAGTTGATCAACGTAGATTTGGGTTGTCTGATAGGTACAATTAACAATGACTAGTGACCATCGTAGCTACAAATTCCATTACTGATTAGGAGTTTAGCTAGGAAATGTTGAAATTCTTGAACTTAAACCAAATCAAACAGATGATTTCATATTGTTCGACCAAATGCAACTTTGATTCAATTGCAAAATTGGAGAAAAGGCATAACATATTTCCTTCACCTATTAGATACCCTAATTGATCCTTGGTAGGAAAAATCCCATTTGTGAACCTCCATAGCACAACTTTTAATCACTGGTGTATGTAGAGGTTCTAAAGTTGGTTCCACACTGTATTCTACCCATTGATTGATTGATATGTTAATATTGATTTATACGCAGATTTGTAGTACAACTACTAGAATTTGTAGGAATCCAAGTTAATTTGTCATGATTGAATTCTAAGACCTCTATTTTGATGACTTCATTCGTATCCTCAATTGAAAAATACTTAAAATACTAAATGCTAACTCCATAACCTCCCAATAAAATAGGACAAATTATTGACCATTAATTATGAATCCAAAACCACTTTCTCTTTAAGTTGGGGTTTAAAATTTAGGCAATTAAACAGCCATGTATATGTCAGAACTCTAATATTTGAGCCATCACCCACTAGAAAATAATAGCCTTTGAAAACTATTTCTTTTCCTTCTTGAATTTCTTTCCATAGCTATGAACTAATTGAGGGTAGTTCATCCAAAAAAATAACCTATCTTGATGTATTTATGTAAGAATTTTATTTCCATAATGGACTAGCATATTTTAGGTTAATAATAAATCTTGGTTACAATATTTATATCCATTTTTGTGATAATTAAGTTCAGGCTTTAGGTGACATTTAGGCCCTAAGTGCTAAAGGTGGTGTGATTGCTTATTTTGCTTTTGTTATACTGATACTATGATGGGTGGATTGGTCCAATATAGTTTTTACTTTGGTAAAAGTAATTAGATCCCTAATTTCTTATGTTACTAACCCCATATAATAATAGAAATCTTTCTTCCTAATTGCTAGGTAAAAAGAGATAATGAACCTATAAAGATAATATCGCATTGATATCAACAAGAAAGAACCAAAAAGTTGAAGAAATTTGCAATCAATGCTGAGGAGATCAGCGATAAAAAGAGGAAATTAATTTAAATTTTATGAGATGAATTCTCATGGAAATCTAGGTAATTTGTTTTAATCTCCTTTAATTTATATATTTTTAGGCATTTTTTAAGATTTTCTTGCAATAAAAATTTTTTATTTAATTTTTTTTCAATTTATTTAAGTGTTAATTTGGTATTTTTTGGTCTTAAAAATTTTAAGATATGATTCCTATATATAGAACTACAATATACTATTTTTTCAAAATTTTGATACTGTTTAGTTATTATCCGAATTTTTCATGTTTATATGCAGAAAGTTGGAATAATGTAGGAATCAAGTTTATTCATATTATACTATGAAATTTTGTGTAATTGTGTGCTCTATTATGGGTTTAGTTATGTAAAATTTTATTGAGTAAAAATTGTTAAGGTATATTAAGGAGAGTGCTATATTAATAATACTTATTCCCTAAGATGCAATATTATTAATATAGTTTTATTGGTGACAATATGAATATTAGAGTTAAATATTATGCCTTTAAAATTATGAACACCCTATTGGTATTGAATTTTATAATATAATACTGTATAAACAATTGCATACTTTATTATTATAAGGAAAATTCAAGCATGATCAAGTTTTTATATGCATTATATGTATATTTATGATTAATTTCATAAATGATTTTTCCTTAGCTATTTTGCCTATGCAATTGACTTTGTTGAAAACATTAAATGGGACAAACTATGACGATTAGGCCAAATCTTTAAAACTTTATTTGGTGATCACCAATCTGGACCTAACACTAAGAGAAGATAAGATATTTATAAATATGGACTCTACAATTGAACAAAGGGCCTAACACGAGAAAGAAACATCCTTAAACAGAGTATGTCTAATGGTCAAGAAATACACAATAGAGAGGACCATTAAGCAAAGTGTTTATGAGTCTCAAAATGCCAAGACCTTTATCAATTCTATTGCAAAAAAATACACTAAGCTTTACAAAGCCAAGAAAGGTCATTACCTCTTATTGCTTGATAAGACAACTTATGATGATGTTAGACAAATAAAGTATGTCTAATAGTCATGAAATACTTAATGTGGAAGACCATTAAGCAAAGTGTTCCTGGGTCTTAGAATGCCAAGTCTTTTCTCAATTTTATTGCAAAAAAACATATTAAGTTTGACCAAAACGAAAAAGATTATTACCTTACATTGCTTGATGAGACAACTTATAATGATGTTAGCGGAGTATATGATCATATTATGAAGTTGGTCCACCATCATAACAAGCTAAAAAGTATGAAGGTTGATTTGGGTGACAATTTCCTGATTTGGCATGCACTAAAGTCCTTATCTACTCAATTCGATATTCTAAAGATGTCTTATAATATCCAATAGGATGAGTGAACTATCAATAAGTTAATCTCTATTATTAATTAGGTTAAAAATGACATGAAGAAGGGAAAGATCCAGATAACTAATTTTGTTTCCGATGGTTCCACTTCAGAATAAGGAATTAGAGCACATCAAGAGGACAGCAAAAGCAAAACCATTTATGAAAAGAAGAAAATTGAAATAGGTCATTAACACCACAAGCCAGAAATCTTTGTTCAAGGGAAATTGTAGACTATATAAGAAGTATAGGCACAAGAAGTCGGATTGCTTCAGGTATAAAAAATGACATGAGAGGAAAAGAAAAGGCACCCTTCTAGCTTTAATATGTTTTGAATCTAATACAGTTGATGTATTTTCAAACACTTGGTGGTTGGATACTAGAGCTACAATTCACATAACAAATTCTTTACAAGCACTCAAAAACCCGAGGAAACCAAATGAGCTAATAATCAAGCTTGGAAATGGCGACATAGTGCAAAAAGAGCAAATTGGAGCTATTTTTTTAGTTTTATCTCCCAGTCACATTTTAGAATTAAAAGACATTGTTTATGTACCTTCCATGAGAAGGATTTAATTTTTGTTGTTGCTTTGAACTGTGATGGATATTTTTGTTATTTTGGTAATCGAAAGTTTTAATTGCTTTATAATTCCTTTGTTATTGGTTTTGGTTTGTTGTGTGATAGATTGTCTATAATAAACTTGGACTCCTAATTTTGATAATTCAATTAACACTATTATTAAGAATTGATAAGAAATCCTCTATATTGTGGCATAGACACCTGAGGCATATATCTGCGCTGAGGATGCAAAGGTTAATAAAAAAAGGAGTTCTTCATCATCTAGACTTCTCGGATTTTGATATATGCATGGATTGCATCAACAAAAAACTCCTTGCTAGAGCTAAAAAGGGTAAAAAAAAGCAAAAAACATGATGTTCTAAAGTTGATCCACATATACATTAGTGGGCCTATTACACCTAGTGTAATGAGTGGTCTTAAATACTTTATTATCTTTAATGACGATTATTCCATATTTGGATATGTAGAGATATTCAGTGATAAATCTAAATTATTGAATGCCTTCAAGACATTCAAGGCTACAATTATACTTAAACTAGGAAAAATGATTAAATGTGTCAACTTGGATAGAAGTGGTGAGTATTATGGTAAATATGATGAAATCAGGAGAAACCTTGATCTGTTTGCTAAATATCTACAGGACTATAAAGTTGAAGCCAATTTCACCATGCTTAGGATATCAAAACAAAATAGTATTACAAAAAGAAGAAATCGGACACTTATGAATATAGTAAGATACATGTTAAGTCATTCTTCTTTGCTAGAGTTTTCGTGATATGATACCTTGAGAACAATTTTGCACATCTTGAATGAAATTTTGAGCAAGTTAATGCCTAAGCCCTCTTGTGAATTGATTTATATGAGAAAACTTAGTCTAAGATATTTTCATATTTGGGGTTGTAAAGTTTAAGGTAAGGCCATATTTTTCATCTACAAGAAAGCTTGATTCAAAAACCATTACAAGGTTTTTTTATTTGTTATTGCAATGGCTCTAGAGGTAGTAGATTATACTATTTAGCTCATTCTACTTAAGTTGTTGAATTAGATTGTACTATTTACTTAGAAAATGAGTTAAATAGTGGGAGTCAGGTGCTACACATCACCATTTTTAAAGAAGAACAAATTATGATTCCACTAGCACCTACAATGGGCAAGATGTCTTCTGTTGTTCCACCAGATGATCCAATGTAACCAATGACAGAAGATGTAGAACTAGGTGAAATAATTGAAGAAATACGCTTAAGAAGGTCTTAAAGGGCTCACAAACTAGCTATTAGAAATGACTACTTGGTATATCTATAGGAGTATGAATATGATGATATTGATGATTCTGATCCTATAATTTTTTCATAGGCTATTTCTAGTCCAAATTCTACAAAATGAATCAATGCTATAAGGGATGAATTAGCTTTTATGCATAAGAATAAAGTATAAGATCTAGTTGAATTGCCTAGTGGTTGTAAGCTAATTAGTTATAAATGGGTATTTAAGACCTAGAAAGATGCCCAAGGAAATATTGATAGGTATAAAGCTAGACTTGTTGCAAAAGGCTTTACTCATTAAGAAGGCAGACTATAGAGAAACCTTATCCCCAATTTCAACTAAGGACTCATTTCAAGTTGTTGCAGTACTGGTGGCTCACTTTGACTTGTAGTTACACCATATAGATGTTAAAATAACCCTTCTTGGATGGTAACTTGTTAGAAACTATAGATATGAGTCAACCAGATGGTTTCTAAGAGAAGAACAAGTTATGATTCCACTAGCACCTACAATAAGTGATACATTTTCTATTGTTTTACCAAATGATCCAGTGCCATCAATAGCAGAAGATGTAGAACCAGATGAAATAATTAAAGAAATTACTTTAAGGAGGTCCTAAAGGGCTCACAAGCTTGTTGTTTCAAGTGACTATTTGGTGTATCTATAGGAGCATGAATATGATGGTATTGATGATTTTGATTCTATAAATTTTTTTATAGGCTATTTCTAGTCCATATTCTATAGAATGGATTAATGTTATGAGAGATGAATTGGCCTCCATGCATAAGAGATGGGATCTAGTTAAATTTCTTGTTGGTTATAAGCTAGTTAGTTGTAAATGGGTCTTTAAGATTAAAAAAGATGCTCTAGGAAATATTGAAAGGTATAGAGCTAGATTTGTTGCAAAGGGCTTTACTCAACAAGAAGGCATAGACTATAAAAAAACTTTATCTCTAGTTTCAACCAAGGATTCATTTCAAGTTATTATGAAATTAGTGGCTCATTTTGGCTTAGAGTTATATTAGATGGATGTCAAAATAGCTTTTTTGAATGGTGATATGTAGAAACTATATACATAAATTAGTTAGATAATTTTCAAGAGAAGGGCAAAGAATACCTTGTGTGTAAATAAAAAGTCCATATATGGTCTAAAATAGGCGTTTAGATAGTGGTATCTCAAGTTTGATGAAATCATGAATTCTCTTGGATTCAAGGAGAATAATACAGACTAGTGCATCTATATGCTGATGAGTGCAGACAATTTTGACATTTGGGTACTTTATATTAATGACATTCTCCTTACTAGTAATGATATGAACCTATTAAATGAGACTAAACAAATGTTGTCAAAGCATTTTGAAATGAAGGATCTAGGCAATGCTTCTTTTTTGTTAGGCATATAGATAGATCATGATAGATCCCTAGGTATACTTGGTTTGTCTCAGAGATCCTATGTTGAGAACGTATTGAAAAGGCTTAACACGCCTATGTGCTATCATATTTCTACACTTATCCAAAAGGGTGAAATATTTTCTAAAGCCTAGTGTCCTCAAAATGATGATGAAAGAGAAAAAAATGAAAAATGTCCTATATGTTTCTGTTGTTGCTAGCCTGATGAATGCACTAAGTATGTATACATCTTGATATAACTTATGTTATTGATGTATTGGGGAGGCATCTAAGTGATCTTGGTCACAGACATTGAACTGCTGCTAAAAGAGTCATGAGGTACCTATAAGTTACAAAGGATTACATGCTGACTTACACGAGATCTGATGATTTAGCACTAACAGGCTACTCGTACTTTGATTTTGTTGGTTATTCATATGATCATAGACATATGGATACATCTTTATAATGACAAGAAGAGTTGTTTTGTGGAAAAGTTCAAGCAGTCCTTTATAGCAACCTTCACTATAGAAGCAAAGTATGTTGAATATTTTAAAGCTACTCATGAAGTCGTATGGTTATGGAATGTTATCTCTAGCTTTAACATTCAAGGCCCTTAACCATTTGTTGCAACAATGATGTTATTATAAATTTCTTTCAGAACAATAAAAGTGGATTGGGCAAAAAAAATCATAAAAAATTGATTGGATTAAACTAAAATTGAATGGTTAAAAACGATTAAAATTTAGACACAATTTGAAACAACTAATTTTTTTTTCACAAAATCAATTTATGGTTAAGAATTGTTAAAAAAAATTCTAACCACATCTAATCAAACCCACTTGAAGTTTTATACAAAGTCAAATAAAGTATTTATCCAATGTTGTATTTTTTGATTGTTTAAAGCCTAAGCCTAACAAAGTCTTTATTTATTATAGTGTAATGTACTACTAATTATTTACACGCTATGAAATTATATGATAATTGTCATTATGTGATGGAAGAATTAATATCTAGCTGAGCAAATAATGTGCATAGTATAGTACATAATTTTTATGAATTCAAGTTTCATTAGTGTGAAACTTTTGTGATATATGAGTCTTGACAATTGTAGAATAATTTACATTAAACTTTGAAATTTTAGTCATATTTTTGCAATTACTAGCACTATTTTTTTTAATGATATTAACCACAAAAAACTTTTAAAAAGAAAACACTCTAAACTGACTTGAGTGATTAAAATCAATTTTAAAATTTGAATTGGTTAATGTCGGATTGATTGAAGTGTAGACCAAAAAAATCAGTTCGTTAAAAAAGTTTACATAAACCACTTTTGCCTAATTTGTGTCTACTCTTAAATAAAAGTTCTGCTCATATAAAGCACTTTAATGCCAAGTAATAGTTTGTTAGAGAGAAGTTATGTGAGCATTATACTTGCATTAAGCATGTTTCCATGGATTATATGCTTGTGGATCCATTAACTCAAGGTTTAGTGGTGTAAATGTGTCATGATCATGTTAAAAATATAGGTTTAGTTAAATCTTTTGATGTGTTAGGTTAGTGGGAGGTTTATGCTTGATATAATGACATTGAACTTATTACAATCTCAAGATTTGTATTAATGAAATATTCATAAAATTGCTCTATGTTTATTATTATTTGTGCACAGTGTTTATGGCAAGTGGTAAGAGACATTTAGACTTTGTCTCATTACTATATTGAGTATGTTGATTTTCATTAAGCATCTTGGGTGGATGCTTCGGACCATTATGTGGAGGTTTATATATAATCACATTTATTGTTATGTAAATCTTATTATTCACATCTCGTATTATGTTAAAGGTCATTGAGTTGTAGGTGTTTAAGCATGTATGACATCAATATCCTTATCAGATATGATGTTATATACTGTTAAACATTTATGATCTCAATCTAGACCTATAACTGTATTAACGTCATAATTATTTTGACATTCTATGAAGTTGCCATATATTATAACAGTTATCTATACTATAATATGAAATATGTCACTAAACGGGAGAATATTAAAGTTTTATTTCCCTAATGGATTAACATATTTCAGATTAATTGTAAAATATGGGTTATAATATTTATAAGAATGCTAAAATAAATTATATTTAAGCCTATTTTTGTGATAATTAAATTTGGACTTTACATGACACTTAGGTCGCATGTGTTAAAGTTGGTGTGACGCTTATTTTTCTTTTATTGGGCTAATACCGTGATGGGTGGATTGGTCCAATATAGTTTTTACTTTGGTAAAAGTAAATAGGTCCTTAATTTCCTTACCATAGTCTCTCCTGCTACTAATCTCATCTAGTGGTAGAATTCTTTCTTATTGACGACCATGTAAAAAGAGATAGCGAACTAGTAAAGAGAACATTGCACTAATATCAACAAGAAAGAATTAGAAAGTTGAAGAGATCTATGACCACTGTTAAGGAGATTAGTGATCATAAAAGGAGATTAATCTGAATTTTGTACAATGGATTATCATAAAAATCCAGTAGCAAATTTGTTTTAATCTCCTTTAATTTACATATTTTAATTCGTATAAAATTTATGCTTATAACATGATCAATTGGCTAATTAATTATATTTTCCTACAATTTATGCTTAAGGCACTTAACCCACAAAACGTTATTATCTAAAATAAATTTTCAAGTCAACTTAGATAATAGGGCCAAATTGATATGAAGAAATAATTTGAATCCCAGACCCCCCGTAAACTTAGGTTGACATAGAGAAACCTAAGCCTTTGGACGTAAATATCTTTATTTATTCATCAAGACTTTCCATTAAAACCTTTGACATATAGTGTCCAATTGTAAGCACATTGTATTAGGAATTTTAAGCATTAACATTGTATAAATAAGTAGTTGTTATAAAATTGATGAGACCATAATCACACAATCAACCCAAGATAACGAATTCATCTTCCATCTAATAAGCCTGGCTTAGGCTTTATCAATCAAAAAGTAAAAATCTTGAACCTTTGATCTTTATATAAACAATGAAATCCAAAGATATTGAGCAATCTCTTTTTAGCAATGGAACTCCCTTAAATTGTAGCAAACCATGCCTACATTCCTTATGAACATTTTGAGAAAAGAATATCTCTAATTTATCCAATTTTATTTTTTGACTAAAATTATCCAAAAGGATTAGACCACCCTAATATGTACTCAAGTAAAAATAATAACACTATCCACAAACATAAGTGACTAATCGGAGGGTTATTTTTGGACAGTTTCATTCTATGAATTGCTTTATAACTTTCAGCCTTAAATAAGAGTCTAGACAAAATTTCAGATACCAAAATAAAAAGATATGGTGAGAAAGGATCTCCCTGTCTTAAACGCCACTCAAGTAAAAAAGCTTTGGATGGACTACCATTCAAAAGTACTGCAAATAATACTGTTGTAAAACATTGGGACATCCATTGAACAAACTCAGAGTGAAAACCAAACAGCTCCAAAATTTGACTGATAAACTTCCACTCCACATGGTCATTAGTCTTTTGCATATCCAACATCAACACCATCAGTCTACCAAAACCTTTCTTTTTGGAAAATGAGTGAACTATATTCTGGGCTAGAACTCTATTCCCAGTAATCCATCTTCTAGAACTCTATTCCCAGTAATCCATCTTCTAAGTACAAAAGCAAATTGGACTAGAGATATAAGTATAACTAACCTTTTTTGCAATAATTTTTGAAATCATGTTGTAACACATATTGCACAAGCTCATAGGTCAAAATTCTTGAAAATATTTTTCCCTTTTAACCTTTTGAAATCAAGACAATATAAGTGAAATTCATCTTTTTAAGCATGAAAGTTGACTGAAAGAAACCTTGTACCACTTTAACCACTTAAGGATCTACAATGTACCAACATTGCTTGTAAAAAAAAGAAACAATCATTCCATCTGGCTTAGGTGCCTTTAAATCAGGCATACTAGCCATAGTTTCCCATATTTTTCTCTCCAATGCAATAAACATAATAATTTGATTATCCTCATGAGAGATTACTAGATTAATAAAACCCCTCAAATCATTTAGAAATGGACATAATAGTGAAGTAAATAGCTATTTAAAAACCTAAATAGAATATGATGCCAATTGTTCTCGATCATGAATCTAACGACTTGAAGGAAGCTTTATGCTAAATACATTGTTTCTCCTTTGCTTGATAACAGTAGATAACTGATGGAAATGGGAATTTTTATCACCATCTTGGACCTAAATTTCTTAAGACTTATGGTGCCAAATCTCCTATTGTTTGGCTAATTGTTAATTCAAATTCTAGCGGATATTCTTCTTTAGTTCCTTGTTTTCCTTGCTTGGCTTTAAATCAATCACAATCATTGGAAAAAATAAAACTTAAATTTTCAAATTTTTTAACATCCATAGGTATTGGAAATGATGACATGCCAAGCATTTGATGTTCCTTTTCATTCGAAACCTTGAAAAAAATTTTTCAAAAGTGTGAAGAAGGGAAGCAACAACCGACCTTTTTTTATCTTGCAACAATATCATCTCTGATGACTCTCTCTATGTGTTTATGTTAACATGTAACTTTTATTATCATTTGATTTCATTCTTTTATTTACCTAGTGACCATTTTTCTGCAATGTTGAACTGTATATCCAATGATGAACTTTAGTTTAGAGATATTTTATTATTTGTTAGTTGATAGTTTTAAGAAAATACAATCCATTACTACTAGGAATATGTCCCATTGAATTGCATGACCACATTGTTGAGCATCTAGTTATTATATAAAGCACAAGCTACAGTCTAACTTTAGAAACAAATAGACTCTAGTTATAAATTTTGAAGCTTGTAACAATAATTTAAAAACTTCTGCCATGGGCATACATATTATAACCAAATTAATTTTTACATTATAATTATTCATACATAATTTTCATTTTATTAACCACTTTTTCAGTTTTACCTTTTTTTTTTCCTTTTGAAAATAATCAAGCTATTACCTACCTAATTGGAATTGGAAACTTGAAGATTGAATAGTGCAAGTAGTAGCAGTGAGTATCAATTAGTGAAGTTACTTGGCGAGTTGAGGTAGCATACTTGCATATTTTAAAGGTAAATTTCTTAATCAATAATTTATTTTATTGCTATACATAGAGGTTAAAGAAGGAGAATGGGCTTTAGTGTAATGGTTGAATTAAATTTTGAGTGATCATTTATTGAGGAGTAAAGGGTGTTAATTGTAATTGATTGTATTTTTATGATCGAGCTTTTCAATGAATTATCCTATTTTAAATGTACTTTTAGTTTTAGAAAAAACATGTTATAAAGGAAGTTTTGTTGGTTTATGGATAATTATTAACATTGGAATGATTATGGTGAGGCTAATCCTGAAATCGTTGGGTGGGAAGATTCTAATGTTGGGGGAATGTATGATACAAGGTCATCTAATATATTTGAGAATATAATCTTTGATGTTGGTCATTCATACTCTGGAGAAAACTTTTAATCTAACTAAGATGAGTCCCCAAATAAAGAATCTTAAAGGTTTTATGATATTTTAAAAGCTGCCCAACAAATATTGTGGCCAAGGTGCAACAATTATACTGAGTTGTCATGGGCAGTGATAATGTTAAGTACCAAATTAGACTTCAATAAGTTACAAAGATGCTTTAATTAAAGCATGCAACTTTGTATAGAGTCATATCCGCCCAATAATCTTGTCTTATCTAACTTGTATGAAGCCAAAAAATTAGTTTAGAAACTTGGCCTAGGGCATAAAAAATTGATTTTTGTGTGAATGATTGTATGATTTACTATAAGAATGATATCAATGAAAGACAATACAAAATTTGTGATGCTCCCCATTTTAAACAGCATAGGCCTGGTAAAGGTATGAAGGATGAAGTACCATTTAAGAGACTTTATTATGTGCCATTTATTCTGAAACTTCAAAGATTATATACTTTAATGAAATCAACGTCACACATGAAGTGGCACCATGAACATCATACAACAGATGGAGTAATGTACCATACATCAGATAGAGAAGCATAAATGCACTTTGATTATATGTATCCCCAGTATGCTACTGAGCCTAAAATGTTAGGCTTAGCCTCTATTCAGATGGATTTACTCCATACAGTTAATCTGCTATGTCATATTTATGTTGACTAGTAATTGTCACTCCTTAAAATCTTCCTTAGGACATGTGCAATATCCATATATGTTCTTGGCATTGATTATTTAGGTCCTAATAATCCTACAAGTAGAATTAATGTTTTTCTATAGCTCTTGTCTTATCCACCATCCTGATGTCTCTTTCATATTATTATCCATGGATGCAACCTCCTCCAAGACAATGGCTTACTCCACCATATCCTTGGATGCATCCACCATATCCAGTTGTCTGGCCAATTTATCTTGGAGTTCCAGCACAAACTCGACTGGAGGTTCAAATCCCTCCAAAAGAAGATGCTGTTGAGGAGGAAGAGGAAGAGTAAGAGGAGGATGAGAAAGATTTAGGGCTTTGATCATGAGCCATTGCGATATTTTAGAACTTCAAGAATATTTGAAACTTTTTAAATGTTAAATGTAATAATTTGGTTACATTACTATTGTGGACTTTTAAAAAAATGTATAATTAGTGCATGCTATGATTGTTATCAGAGGTAGTTGTAGGGGTTTTTAATTAAATATTTAATTTTTTGTCACATGATAGTCTTTGACATCTCTTTTGACATATAGGAACATCAGAAATGCTGACATGACATGTCATATCATTATTGCCAACATATAGAGACGCTGAAAATGCTGATATTAAATGCTAAATTATTATGTTCGACATCCATAAACGTCAAACAAACATTAAATTAATGACATGACTTTGGCATATCATTCAAACTTCCTACGTCCTTGGGCACTGAAAACGATGATGTGACATTTTATATTAGCATTTCGATATTACTTTATGTTGAATTTGAGTGATACGATGTCATGTCATCAAGTTTTTATGATGTCCACAGACATCAAAAATATCATGTGACATTACCATGTCACCTATTTTTTGATGCCAGTGGGCATCCAAAAAGATGTTGGAAAAAAATTCTTGACAAGTAATTTTTTTTTTTTTTTTTGACATTCATTGTAATGAATTACAAATAAATATCTTTTCTAATAGTTGTAAAGTGACTATTAGAATTTCCTACAACAAAAATATTACATGCTTTAAAATGTTATTGGTCTTTATGGGTGTATTTGAGAATAAAACATGAAAGAGTGGAGAGTCAAAAGTGATGAATCAACTTATTTGCCTATTAATTTTTTATCTATAAATTAAAGTTTTTTTTTTAAGTTATTTCTGAAAAATGCCAAATTGCCTCCAAGTTGGTCTCTCACGCAAAAAGATTCATTTAAAGCTGGCCTACATCAAAACAATGGGCTAAAGGGTTATCTTTTTAATTTTTTTTTATCTTTCTTAAGCTTGATCTAATCCAAATTAAGTTCACCAACCACAAATTTAAAAATCTTATTAGCAACTTGTGGTTATGTTCATCTCATCAATGATATTGACATGAAGAAACAAGTAAGCACATAACTGGGCAAATGGAGGGTGCATGCCATTATCATTCTTTCAACACAATTATTCAATCCCAATCCACTTTAGGGAAAAAAAACAGGAAAGACATCAAAACTATTTTCAACTATATATTAATAGTTCTTCAATATGATTGGCAAATTATCCATCAAAGCTTAATTCATATTCAAGCTTGAATTATTGGAGTCATATAATACATCTCTTTGAGATTATTAGTGATGTTGAACTTTGGGACTACAATGAAATTTACAGGGAAATTGCTCATAAGTCATAAGTAAGTCAAAGTTATCATTATTTATTGAGTTATATTTTGGTATGTATTCAAGAAAATTCATATCCACACATATTCTTGTAAGTTTATAAGAATATTTTAAATAATAGAATTATAATTTTTTATGTATTTTTTATATATAAATTTAGCACGGTTATAACTTTTTATAAAAAATTATAAAATTATATATAAACATTATAAATTTTATAAATTTTATAAAAATTTATGAAAATTTCAAAATACAAAAAAACACATAATTCGTATTTATTATATTTCTAAAGATAATAGGCAAGCAAAAATCAAAATCCTCCAACATAGTTTGGTGGGGTTGAAATTCTTATTTCTTTTAATTTTATGGTAATTTTAAAATGGAAATGGCCAAGCAGGTACATTATGTCATGGCACAATTTCTAATGATAATAGTGAAATGTTATTCTCTCCTTGATAGTACACGCAAAAGACAAAGGAGTATTATGACAGTTGCTGTACACTGTCACGACACCCCAGTCAGTTGCTATGGCCTATGGAATCAACAAATTGCATTTCATGTGTGACAAAGCATTGCCCCTTTTTAAGAAGCCTTTTGATTTGTTTTTTTTTTTTAATTGCTGGAATATTTTAGATTATATTTTCACTAATATTTATTATTTTCAGTAATATATTTAAGTAATTTTACTTACATCAATTTTAAAAAGTATCATTTCTTATATATAATTATTTTTTACTTTAACAACTATAGAAGTTTTATTACTTATCCCATTATCTTTACTTTAATTATTTAATTAATTAAAATAAATACAAGCTCATAAATTATTTCCATTGAATTTTTTTGTCCTCAATCATTAAACTATACTGGTATTGGCACTAATATAAAAATGGGGCGCATGTATTATTTTGAAGGATATAAGAAATATTTAAACATAATTGATAATTAATTATATACAATATCATGTGCTACTACACTATTAAAAATGTTGATAACATGCTTTAATAATTGATTATATATATTTTGTTAACTGTGAAATTTAATAAATCCAAATCTTAATTAACCGAAATAATTCTTGTATTCCCAAACTGTAATCTAGTTATGGAAATACAGGAAAACAGCAAAAGCAAGAAGAAGGAAGAACAAGATGAACACCAGAGATTTTAACGTGATTCATCTAAAATCTTTTGTTTGGATTCCTGCGTCTATGGATGATTTTATTTCTATGGTGAAAGTTTGGCAAAGTTATAGTATGTATTCAGATCATCCTTCTCTCTTATTGCATCCATTCCTCTCCCTTTTATAGAAGTTGAGAGGTTACAAACGTAAATTAATAAATTATAAATCTGTTACATCAAGTAATAAATGTATTTGATAATTAGGACTTTTGTAAGTTGACTTTTGCAAACTGCTTTCTGCGAGTGGGCCCCAATAAACTATTTTTTATAGATTAGCCTTGCAAGTTGGATTTGTGAGTGAACGTATGCTTCAGGTCTAATTGTGGTGGGCTTATAGCTAGGAGAGGTGCTACGTCCTGTGAACTAGAGCTTCTGCCCTAGAATTGTTGCTGACCTTTGGCCAGTGACGTTGAGCTCGCATTTGGCAATGCGAACTCGTGTAGGACGAATTGTTGGCCATATGAGTTGGGGTTCATCTTTAGCGAGTTGAGACTTCTGTCTTAATCCCGTCTTGTATTCTAAGCTCGCGGCTAGCAATCTGGTGCCCTTGAGCAATTTTAACTTTGAACAGATTGGGCCTCTCTCAATTAGACTCGTCCCTCATTGGGCCGTTGCTAGCCCTCTTTGCATGACACCAGAAAATATCCATAATATATTTTATTCTTGTTCCAATGATATATATATATATATATATATAAAAATCAAATTTTACTACTAAATTACTAAAAGAGGCAATTAAAAAAGCAATAAAAATATGTGTTTTTACTATTTTTATCGGAATATGAAATAAGGATAAAGAGAATTATATATATATTTATTAATATTTATTATTTTAAATAATTTCTAATTTAATTAAAATTATTATTTGTAATTAATTATTAAAAAATTTTAAAAATACAAATAAATATTTTAATATAAAAAATAATAAATTAAGTTTAATCCATATCAATTAGCACTAAGAATGCTAGTTATCTACGTGACAGGCTTGATCAAAGCAACATTAAAGTTTTATTAATAAAGAATTTCTTCAGAGGAACGCAAGTGAACTTGTTGCAGTATTAGTAATGCCCAAAATCCTGGTGGCATCATATGAATAAAAATCCTGTCATCAGCACCATGTAATTTCAATATATATTAACTATGATCACTGAATTTATTGAAAATATCATTCAAGATTCTAGGAATAAAATACCACTTTTTGGCTAAAATATTTTAAACATTAACTATTACCGGAGAAATTTTTAAATGCCCTAACTCTAATATGCGTCTTTATTATTTTCACACAATAAATGAAAGTAAATTACTAATTTTATTATTTATTTATTAATTTTGTGAGATTCATATTCACTAAAAATCTAATTTTTCAATTCTTAAGACATGGAAGATAACAAAAATTAAATAATATTTTTTTAATTTATGACATATAATTAATTATTAAGTATTCTAAGAATAAACACTAAGAAATTTATGATTTTCTTGTGCATAATATAATTAAAAGATAAATAATTTTCACGAATTTTGGAAGAACTTAAATGTCCATTGAACATATAATTATTCAAAGGTGATTGGATCACACTTTAGTCTAATGTGCATATGGTCATTCAGCCTTAACTTCAGCATATTAATTCTTCCTAAACTAGTGAATTTATCTAACTTTGGTATTCTATTGAGAAAATACTCATTATACATGTATTTCTAACACCTATATCTCACATATATTGTTTTCATCTTGCAATTTGAGTCCACAAAATAATCAAATAATAAAATTGATCTTGTAATCTAAGAAGTATAAGCATATCATTTTTTTTATTATTTACGTGTCAGTGTCGTATCTATTTACGTGTCTAGAATGTATATAACATGTCATTCTCTATTTATAACACATTTTTTCTTTTAAAATACTGTATCTCTATATTTATGTCTGTGTCTGCCTCCATGCATCTTAACCTATTATGCATAAAAATTAACAAGGTAACTACATCACACTTTTTCAATATATCTTACTTTCACCGAAAAACTTTGGAGAGTTTGGCCCATCTGAGGCTCCATTTAGGCGAAAATAACTTCCTTTGACAATGACAATTTTGTACATATAAACCCTAATGCAAGAGCTTCATCCACACTATATAATTAGCTAAGTGCCTTATTATATGATTAACTTTTATCAGTCAAAGAATTCATGAACTTGGGACATCCAGTTAGGTAAAAAGCAATCAAAATGGTGAAGAGGATTGTCGTTTATGGGAGTTAAAATGAATAAAAACAAAGATTTACAGTGAAGGAGAATTCTTCAAATGCAAGCATGTCGGGTCGGTTTTTGCACAGAAAAGACAAATCCCATGTAATAATTTTGTGTACGATTTATGGGAGCAGGAGACAAAGTTAAAATCAACATATATAATTGAATGGGATTTCTTGGCCAAATTGAAAAGAAAATGAAGAAAAAATTGAAAGGGATAATTCATTTTCCTGTACTTAGACCATAGCCTTCTTGCCTTTGAGAAGGAAAAAAAAAAGAAAGAAAAAGCAAGGAAAGGGGGGAAATTACAATTGAGCTTCCTATGGATTTTGAACATGAAGCTAGCTGGCTCTTTGCTCTCACTTTCTTCGTTTATTTTCCAAAAGGGAAAAAGGAAAGAATCATTAAGGAGGTGAAGGATGTCTTCCTAACAAGAAACCTGTACCTGTGCCCAAGCAAACTGATAAAAATAAGATAAAATAAAAAAACCATTGCCCAAGCAAACGGGATACCAAAATCGAATATTGAAAGATAGGTTTTTGGTTATATAATAGCATATGAATTTGAATATTCTTGATTTAAAGTCCAGATTTAATTTTTTTTCTTCTTATTTTTTATGAACGTTCTGCCTTTAGTGATGAGTGGAACCATCTAAATGAAGAGAAAAATATTGGATATTCCAATAGTTCAATTAGCATATGGCAAAGAGAAGAGGTAGGCAAACTGTTTAAATGAGTATTTTATTAGAGTTTACCTATTGCCTTTATATGAATGTAGAGAATGGTATTAAAGTCGATCAGGTTACATTGCAAAGCTGTTCTGAAGGATGACAGATTGTGGGTTGTATAGTATAGAGTGATATAGCCAAAATATTTGAAACCAATGTACTTTAAAGTAAGAAAATCGAAACAATCACGAGGCTGTTTTCGTGATTGGGGATGAAATGAGGATAGACATTATTTGACGGTGAGATTATCGATGTAATCGATTAGAGATTGAAGGAGTGATTGCAAAAGAGATTATTTAAATAATAGATTTTTTTTCTTTTGTTACATTCTTCATTTTTTATTAGCGTTTGATAGGATATTTATACTAATAGATAAAGTTCTCACGTACATTATAATTTAGTAGGGAAGAAAAAGTAAAATTATCCTATTTTCCAAAACAACTTAGGGTTTTTACGTAACATTTGAGAAATTAATGTTATTGATAAATAATATATTTTGTGAAATTCCAATAGCAAGAACTTACATCCAGCGCAAACACTAATAAAAATATAAAATTTAACCATATCTTTTAATGGAAAAATGCTAAGGTGTGATTACACTTTTCCTTTTACACCAAAAGATAGACCAAATGCAATGAATTTAATTTATAATATACTTATATGTTGAAAAAAGTAAAGCAAAGTACCCAAGTATTCATGTTTTTTCATACATAAAGCGAAATCAAAGTGTCGAATACAGGTGGATTATTTAATTAATTAATAAAGTATATGTATCTTTTATGATTATAATGACAAAAAGCCAAAGGGTTTGCAATTAGTGAGACATAATCATGTCAATGGATTAGCTTAATGTCACTAAACACTCGTGGCTTTTATTTTCATTTCATGTTAGAGCTTCCATGTGTCAAGAATATTAATTGATGCCACTTTAGTGAACTTCTTTTGATGATGTTTACTGAAATTATTGAAACTTCTTTTTGAAAAAACTCATCATTCAATCTTTAAATCTTTTAGGATATATGTTAGCCTTTAAAGATTCAAATGCTTTAATCTTACAATCTGGGGTTTGCTTTCTTGTGACTTGAGGAAAAGTTGAAATCTTGTTAGGTGAGAAATTTTAAGAATGGGATTAGGAGGTCCTACTTTCATAATTTACTAAAATCAATTTGTTATTTTTTCTTGTACTTAAATCTTATTCCCTAGAAAACTTTTCCTTAATTAGTATCACGTCTTTACTTTTTGTTTTTCAAAAAATAAAAAATAAAAACGTATAAAGTAAATAGGGTTTGTGGATTTAAAAAATGATTTGGGGGAGATTCAAACACCTGAGCTATATTTTATTTCTTTGCTTGATGCTGCTGATCTGTTATTTAGTTTCCACTTTAACACTTTTAAGTTGGGGTATGTTTGTGAAACGTTAAAAATCAGCTAACTAAGTAGAGTGGAATTCATTTTTTTATCTAATTAAAACATTTTCTTATTTCTCTCATTTTTCTCCATATCTAGTTCATTTAAAATTTGAATTATATTTTCTATAATTTATGAAAAATGATTAAAAAGTATTAGTTTTTAACTAAATTTTAGGCAGACTAATTATAATATAAAATTAGGGTAAAATAATTATATTGGTGTGGTTGTAGGTCGTTGTGAGTAGTTATTTCATACTATGATTTACTTTAATAGGTAATAAAATAATTTGTGTTTGTGGCTCGCCGCCGACCACCTTTGTTCAATTTACACCTCGAGAGATTTGTTTGGCTGTTTTTAATTTTCATATCTTAATTCCTTGTTTGGAATTTTAAAAAAATAAATTTATAAATAATTTTACAAATAAATTCAATTTTAAATTAATTGATTTTTGTTTACAGCTGTATCAGGAGCTTAGAGGCTCAACATCAAGGATCTTCTAGTTCTAGGCCTAAAATTCTTTAGAGCTCTTGGCTCTGTAACAAAAAAATGCGATCAGATTTTTTCTTGATTTTCAGGGATTTGCCCCAATCTTTAGTTATTGCTTGCTCTTTTGAATTTTCTATCCGTCTTCATTTTTGAGCTAATAACTTCTTCAAATTTTTTTTTAATATTTCCCTCTATTCATATATTTATATTAAGTTTAGTTAGATGACATAAAATAAAATAGAAATGAAAATAAGAGTAGGAATGAAAAAAGATTGAAATAGAATGAAATTACTAGTTCATAATTATATTTGATACAGTGAGGAATGAAATGAGCATTCCATTTCATTTTTATGTTTGGTATAATAAAACATTATAGAATGGAATGAAAAAAAAAATCAATTATAAAAATATCCTTATAATAAAAAATAAATTATTTATCTAAAAACAATAAAAAAAATTACAAAGCTTCAAATTTTTAAGTAATAGAGTATTTTACTCCATTTTTTTGGTCTTCCAAGCACACTAATTTTTTTTTTCATAATTTTGACCCATCTTATATATCGATAAATAAATTAATTAATTTATTTTTATTTTATATTAATTAATTTCGTATAATAAATAATATTTATTTTATAAATAATATAAATTATCTTATTTTAAATTCTATTATTAGAAATATAATTATCAAATATTTTTATAATAAAAATATTTAAAAAATAATATTATTTTATTAATAAAAAATGTAAGAAATAAGAGTGTAAAAAGATTAATTCATAAATGATAAAATGACTCATTTCATTACTTTTGTGATAAAATGAAAATTCTATCATTTGATGGAATAGTCAATCTTTAGATATTCCTATTTTATAATGCATACCAAATAAATTTTTTATTCCTTTTTATTTTCATTTTATTCCTTCCGACCAAACGTGATATTTTATCTCCATTGTGCAATGTTCTTCCAAAGATGAGAAATATTGAATAATATCCTTTGGATTTTTTGATCCTTCACATATCAAACATAATAGTAAGTATATTAAAGATTAAATTTTCACAAATTGGTAAAACTATCTTTTGTTCATAAATTCTTTAAATTAGTTAAAATGTGTCAAATTGATCCAGAGGCCATTAGTGGATCTCTGCAAATGAAACTAGCTAGTGATGAGGGAAAGAGAAAAAAGTTCTTATATGAGAAGACTGGCCATGCAAGGGCATAAAGGATTTTGAGAAATAGAGAAAGAAAGTGGGGGCAAAGCAACAAATTAAAGTAGATGAGTGTCATTTTCCACAGGGTGATCACAGTTGAAGCATGCCTACAAATGGATGTTTGATAAAGTGGGTATCGTGCAGATGAGGGGTCAAATCCATATATGCAAATCCCCCAAAACAATGCTAATCCTAAAAACGAAAGATTTTAGTACATCTTCTGTTTGGCAGAAATGAAAATTCAGCCATACCATTGTAGCAAATTGGAAGTTTTCTCCCAATTGCCTAGTGGTACTATAGATTCCTGTGACAACAACTTTGCTTAACAATTGCAAGTGGGAAGGCATGATCATGCCTATAATTGGCACTAATTTTGTGGAGCGGCACCAGAGACACACCTTAGTCACTTCTTCAAAATTCTGAAATCCATTTTTTGTTTTGAGAAGGAGTGAGTAACTTCGAAATATTTCTAAAATCATGTCTCCATCATTTTTGAGCTAAATACATATTGTCAAAAATGAACATGTAGTTGCAGTTCACATTCCAAACTCTTAACATCATTCGTTCACATTGTCCGAGAGTACGAAGTAGACTCGATTGTGTACTAAAGTTAGGAGCAAAAGTAGAGACGAAGTATATTGCTGGGATAAAATACAAATAATTGAGAATTTTTATAAAATTATATGGCTATATATGAATATTTAAAAAAAAACATATATGAAAAATATAAAAAAATCCTTATATTTTAAATTTTTTTGGAGAAGTTAAAGCTCTATATGTCATTCAATATTTTCAGTGATATAATAATATTTATTTTTATTTTTTAAAATTTTCAATTTTAGTATCCTTAATTTAAACTCAAAATGTTCAATATATAAATTAAATAATTTACCACTTCACTGATACATAAATCTTTAGTTTCTTAGATAGTATTTGGTTTGCATAATCACATATTCTTAAAAATGTTAACATTTTCAAGAATATGATTCCTAATAATATAATTATCAGGAATATCATGTTATCATGTTTAGTTTAATTAAAAAGATTCTTAGAAATATTATAATATTATATTTTAATTAATTTATATATTTTTAAAAATATTATTATATTATTAAAATATTTTCATTAAAAATTTAATAATCAACATTAGAAAGTTAAAAAAGATCAAGGGTGGTATACGTGATTAGCAATTAAAGATATTACTAGACGTTAGTCAACCACGATAGGTAGCGGTTAACGGTGGTAGATGATAGTCAATAATAAAAGATAATGATGAATGATGGTTAATAAAAATTGATAACGGTGAGCAGTAATCAACGACAATGATGGTAGGCAATAGGCAATAGTGACAGTGGACAATGGTTAATAATAATGGGTGGAAGTAAGAGGCGGTCAACTATAATAGGTGATAGTATGTTAAGGTGGTAAGACATTAATAACAAATTTTCATATTTGGAACTAATAAAAAGTTTAGTATTTAATTTATTTTAAATTTATTAAAAAATTTATTTGAATTTAAAATACGCTTATAAAATTGAAAAGCAATATTTTTTTTTTGTAAATTTTTTTTGCTTTTTAAAACCAAAATAAATTTGATGAAATTTCTTAGAATCAAGGTGGAATCAAAAAAGGTTTATAGAATATTTTACTCTTATATTCTCATTCTATGTACCAATCAAAATATGGATATTAATTGAATTCATGAGTTTTTGACATCTAAATAGAATAGTTCATTTGTAATTGAATTATTATTTTAAAATATTTTTAAAATTAGAATTTCAAGTAAAATACTTTAACTCCCCTGAAATTTCATAAAAATATATAAATCTCACCTCCAGTTTGAAAAAAGTCTTGGTATTTAAAGAGAACATTCATGATGGAAGACTATTAATTGGGGACAACGTGTAGATTTTGAAACAAGTAGAAAAGTTTTTGCAGTTTTTCAAAATTTTGGAGAAGGTCATAGTATTTTTCTTTAGAATTTATTATGAAATGAATTGAAATGTTTTCTTTATGAATGAATCCAAACAAAACATAAATATTGCATTTAGTCAAGAATCTTTTAAGTCATGTGACATTCGAAATTTTTTTGAGGCTTTTGCCTTCCTTTAGATCTTGGGTTCAATCCTAAGTGCTTATGTGTGTGAATATGATTAATTAGTACTGCTTCTATCACAAATATATATGCTGCATTCAATTACAGAAATTTTGGGGAGGATATTAATTTCCTGTCTAAATTTTTTTCCATATAAATTATATTTACTCAATAATAGAGGATACCATTGGAGAATAGTATATTATCACAATATATTTCCCATATCATTTGGTTCTTGATACTTGTACACTCATTTGGTCTATATTGAATCTTGGACCTTGGCTTCATCGTGAAGAATGAAATGACACCCACAATTCCACAAATATAAATTGATAAATTATATATATATATATATATATAGTTTACTAATTCAAAGCTAATAATTAGTTTTGTAATACCACCTTGTATGCCTACACACTGATGAGAAACAATAATCTAATATAATTGGGTTTGTGTCTATATGTATATACTTCACATTAAAAAAAAGAAAAGAAAAAAAAGATATCACCTAATAATATCTCATCACTACAAGGATATTACTCACCCTTTGGTCAAACTAGAAAAACCTCAAATACATAACAAACAAATAAATAAGGAATAACAGAAATTGAGGAATACTTTTTATTACTCATTTTGTTTGGATTTTTAAGAAATAAAATATATGTATTTAAATTACAATTTTTTATTTATAAATAATTTGTAAGGTTTAGGATAGAACATAATTATTTATTTAAATTGGATAAGAAATTAACTATAATATTCACAATATGTATAAAATGCAAAATTGTACTAAAATACTATCAAATTTGTAAAGACTTTATTAATAAAAAATAATAAGAAACTATTTATCAAAATATTAATTGAGTTCATGATACATTGGAAAAAAATTATATGACAAGTAATAAAATTTTAAATTTAATTAATAATACATGAATAATGAATATGTGCCTCATTTTAACCCGCCATCCCTAGAATATAGCACAAAATAATTGAGGGTTAAAATATGTAGTCATGTGGAAAGGAAAAAATGTAGGTCACCATCCTACAAAGTAACCCTAAAGAAAGGTCATATACTATTTAACCACTACACCCAGTTTCAGAGGCCATTGCCATAAACAAATATAGTTGTCCCTTCCTCCCCAAAGTGCCTTATGGTTATTGGGTTGCCTACTCTATACTTATTTTCCCATGTACCTAGTCAAGGCTATCTGGCCCACCTCAAATATAGATCTATTTTAATCGTAATGTAATATTTATATAGTTTCATTTAATATTGGTTTGGGCCCACAAGTTGATTGAGATATATAATATAGTATCATTTGCTTGGCCTTGTTAATTCCACTATTTGTTAGGAGGATCTGTAGAAGATAATATTTTAATTATATTTAACCCTCATTTATATCAATATATATTTTAATTGGTGCATTGGACATGCGAATAGTTAATTTGTATTAATTTATAATTTATTCTGAAGCAATCCTTCTAAAGCTTGCCTTCTTTCTTACACACCACTTGCCCTAATCTTCCGGTTTGATTTCCTCTAAATTAATTAATCAAATCTTAATAAAAAAAATTATTTGATTGTTTTAAGGATGATGGTCAGCATACCATATCTACTATACGTGTCGACTATGAAGTTGTGATGAATTGGTCATTTATTGTGAATTTTTTTTTTTAAAAAAAAGGGTTGTGTTTTTGGTTTGTATCAATTATAACAAAATTTAGTGTCCAAAAGACTAAAATATTAATATTTTTCTCGGTTTTTATAAAATAAAAAGGGGGAGATCATGGCTGATGAAATGATGTTTCTGCCTTCTGCCCAAAATACCAAAACCATCTGCGGCATTATTCTGACTGAATTGTTGTTTTGCATTTTTCTGGTTTTCCTTTATCAAAAGCAAAACTAGGCTTCATATTAACGTTGTTCCCCTTGATTTGAGGTTTAGGTTATTGTGCTCAAATAATTGCACAATTTAACTGTTCTATGATGATGTTATCCACATGGGTTGAAAGGGTCATGGCTGATGATGAATCTGTGGGCCACTTAATAAATTCACAAATAGGGCCAATCTTGATTACACTAAGAATTTTGATTATAAAAATTAAGAAAAATTGTGATTTATATGCACTTAATTTAATTTTATATTATTTATATGTGATTAATTTCCTTAATACATGTCTATTCTATCAAGATTTTGATTGAATTATGATTTAAATAAGTAATGAATTAAGAAAATTCAAATACGACAAAATTAGAAGGCAAATTATATATTTTATCAAAAAAGCTTTCATCTATATATATTTCTTTGATTTTCTTTGGTTGCTTAATTAATCTATTGAGGTAAGTAAGAGGTTAACCTCAGCAAAGAATATCTTCTAATTTGTGATTATCAAGATTGTCAGTTCGGATGACTTTTGTATTAGAAATTTACCAAACCCAATTAGGGATTAACTTGGAAGATTGTAAGGACCCAATTCATGTTGTCAGTGTAGCAGGTGTTATATGTTGCTTTCAAGTTTCAAAACTTCTTTTTCCCAATTTGCAATGGCATTTTGGGTAGAAAATGTGGGCCCCTAAATTATGGAGTTGAAAGTCTGCTAGTTTGAGCCCAATCCATGGTCCTATGTGTTTTCAATTGATTGAAATTAGATACCTCCCTCTTCCAACAAAATGAATTGAATAGGGTTTCCTTTCACTTTTCTTATTCATAATTTCTTTCACATCAACACTAACTAAGCATAGTATAATTTAAATAAAACATGCAGTTAAATTTAAATTGTGTTATATATATATGTGAATAAAAAATTGTAAAATATACTAATCTAAGTAGATTTTTCAAACCATTACATGTTTTTTGTATAAAAAAATGAATTAGGTTATTTGAAAGAATTTTGTATTAACATGTATTCTTGTAATTTTTTTAATATATTTATTAGAAGTAAATTTTATATAAAATTAAAAAAGTTTTGGATTTTTCTATAAAATTTTGTTGGATGAAATTATAACTTTTTTATATTAATTATATAAAAAATTGTAAAAAAATTCAATCCTTTATAAAATAAATTACAAGATTTTATATATATTTATAATTTTTATGTTAAATATTTATAAAAACTTGGCAAATCTATTAGTTCACATCAAACAATACCCACAAATAATTATTTTGAGAAAAATGTTACTTGAACTTAACACATTCGACAACACCTCACATGCCACTCACATAATAGAGTCTATAGAAGTGGGATAAATTTCAATGAAAATGTCATGTGTGAAGTACAAGTAATCCTACACAGACATGAAACATGGATGCCATTCATACACATGTTTAATTGATATTCACAAGCATTTTAGGAGCTATTTTGGTTCTGTGTGTGCCTGTAACTATCTTTTCATCCTTTTACATGCGTGTTGATTCTTTCTGGGATCAAGTTAAAAAGAAAAAGAACAAGAAAGAAAGAACAAAGAAGAGCAGTTGAAGAAGGTCTCAAAGAGCTCTATCTGAAGTACTTGCACACTATGACTTCTTTATCTATGCAGTGCCAAATTACCCAAAGCTCATACTCTTCAAGCTCACTCAACCATTTTATGTCTTTTCATTTTCCCCCTTTTTTGACTTTCTTGAGTTTGTAAGAAATTAGGATGCATGGAAACGAATAAGAACACGAATGCAAATATAAGATACGATATATATATTTTTTCAAAAAAAGATATTGTAAATAGAGAATGACATGTTTAATATCTCAAATACGTAAATAACAAAGATAATGAGATGTTTGTATTTCCTGGTATAAGAAAGACATTTTATTTTATTTTTTAAAAAATAATAACCTTAGATACAATTATTTTTATTATTTAATTTTATTTATTATTCATTTAATGGAATCAGGATAAGTGAAATTATAATATGAATATTGAAGACTTACTCATTGGATTTTTATTTATGTTGAATGCAAAATGAGTGAAGCTAATCTCTCCTCTATCTTGGTTCAGAAATGAGAGAATTCATTCAAGTTTGGCTAAAATCATTTATATATAAGGGCAATGCAACTCTTTTATTTCAAGAAATAATTAAAAAAAAAAAAGGGACAATGCAACTCCTTTGTGAACTTAAGGGTTTGCCTCAATTGTAATATTAGTCAGGGTAATGTTTCAACATGTAATTGAAAATTTTATGAGTTTTTTTAAATAAAAATTTAACATAAAAGTTATAAAAATTAAAATTTCTATATAAATGTTATAATTTTTACAGAAAATTATAAATATACATAGCTTTTACGTGTAATAAATACATAAAAGATTATAATTCTATAATTCAAAATTACACCAATAAATTTTTCAAAAAATTCCTTATTTCATATAAAAGCTACAATTTTCAATAAAAATTGTAAAAAAATATATACATATTTTTTTTATAAAAATAATAAAAATGCTTATTGATATATATATATATATATATATATATATATATTGGACGCATGCACAAGCTTAACCCTTGTTTTAATCATTCTCTTGGTTTTGATCAATTCCTCTTTGTTTCAAGAAAGTGATAGTTTTGACGAAGACATAATATTGTAATATTATTTCTATTCTTTTAATCTCATTTTCTTATCCTCTCATAGAAAAAATTGAATTCCATTATGAGATTTATCTTTTATTAGAGTGTATTAGACTCGCATTCAAATATTGTGACAGCATTAAATAATGATATTGACCCACCTTCTGTCAAAGAGTGTATTACACCCACATCCATATAGTGTGGCATCATTGAGTTATAGTACTAACCCATCCTCTATAAGAGTGTGTATTAATCCATATCTATACTGTGACATCATTGACTAATGATATTAACATAACAAATAATATGAAATAAAAGGTCACATCCACTCTAATAAATCATATTATATCAGTTATCTGTCAATCAGATTATAACTTTTTAAAACAAATTAGTGGTTCTCAGCAAAGATAGGTGTGAGAATATCATTGCTCTAGCATCATCAATCCACTTTCACTTGTTCTGGTTTATGTATATGTATGTGTCCCTTATATATTTCACATAATCTAAACAAATTGTGTCAGGTTAATTTTAAAAATAAAAAAATCAAAGGCTAAAAGCCCAAGTGGAGTGAAGATTGAATGAACTAGACTTTGATGGCAATTGTGCAACAAATACTCGTGGCGAACTCAAAACACCTTAGTAATTAGCATGGATTACATTACTTGAGTTAATATGCTTTTGCCAAAAAAACCAGCAAAAAGCTAAGGAAGAAGAAAAGAAAGTTAGATGAAGCTACGTGGGCTGCAAACCATTAATCTTGTCGTGAGAT